>OY723394.1:1987500-1997500 GCA_963210295.1 Ophion ellenae
CAAAGCACACCGAAGCATTCATGGACCGTAAAAGCTGCCTCCCAACTAGAGAAACCAAAATATGTAATTGGTGCGGCGCAGCCTGGTAAAAAAAGAGAATCTATGGCAAAGGACATTATATTATTCACCGACTGCAAACTCACAAGTACTAAACTTTATCTCAAGTCAGCATTCTGTTCTAAAGATGACTCAAATTTGGACTTCAAAAAAGTTTTGGCATTTTGTTCAATATGTACTCTCGATTTCGTAAATATCATTATGACTGAAATAGTGATTGTTCTTTATTAACCATCGCCAAGTCTTAATGTAACTGCCCTCCCGCGGATGATGATTGGTCGCATCAAAACGAGCCTGTAAAAAATTGCTGCCGTAGATGTGTGAATAGAGTTTGAATGCAAAGAAGATTCACCTTCGAATACAGCTGCATATTGATTTAATCTTACACGATCGCGTTGTTGAATATTGTCCATTGACCGATATTATTCGTAAAATTGTATAGATCAGCAAAATTCCGAGAGATGTGAAGCATCATGGTTGATTCGCAATCGTCATGGTCTAAAGTGGACCTATGGAAACGTTCGATACAGCGTGACTGAAGGTCTAATAACAGCTGCAGTTGAAGGTTGAACGGAAGACGACATGTGTCCAATCGTATATGTTAAGGGTCATGAAAAACGAAAATGGCTAGCTGATACACTAAATATGAAGAATGGGCTATTAATTGAGTCGTTGAATATAGACTTTGACGATATGGATGTCTCAAGTAAATTAGATGGAAGTTCTACTCTACGATGTGGAAAGCATACAAACAATTGTGCCTTACAAAATGTATTTAATCTCATTAAATGGTGGCTGAATCATAAAGATTCGTGCAAATAAAAGAAAGGTAACATTATGTACTTATTATTCTTCTCACCCCGTACTCAGTTATGCCAGCGTAATCTGATATCGGATTGTGCAACTGAATACAATATTACTTTCGAATGTGAAACTCAATTTTTTGTATGGAATTTGATGGAAAATAAATTAATATAATCGCTTAACGATGATTGAATACATTCATCGGTATACGTTCGATAGATGTTCGTGAGCCGATTGTTGGAATTTTGCGAAGCATTTGAAAGTTTTCGACAGTCGTTCGTGAGGCGTTCCAGAGCCTTCCGAAGACATTCATGCGATGTTCGAAGACATTCAAGAGACGTTCGCAAACATTCATAACACGTTGAAAACATGTATGAGGGGTTCAAAGAGTATCAAAAGACTTTCTACGACGTTCATGAGACGTCTGAAGCGTTCGTGAGACGTTCAAGAGACTTTCGATGGCATTCATAATACGTTTGAAGACATTCATGAGGGGTTCGAAGACGTTCAAGAGACTTTCGACGGCATTCATAATACGTTTGAAGACATTCATGAGGGGTTCGAAGACGCTTAAGAGACTTTCAAAGGCATTCACAAGAGGTGCGAAGACGTTCATACATTTTCGAAGACATTCAAGAGATCTTTGACAATATTCATAATACGTTTGAAGACATCGACAAGGGGTTCGACGACGTTTTAGAGACTTTCAAAGACATTCACAAGGGGTTTGAAGACGTTCAAGAAACTTTCGAATACGTTCAAGAGACTTTCGACGACATTCATGATACGTTTGAATACATTCATGAGGGGTTCGAAGACACTTGAGAGACTTTCAAATACATTCACAAGGGGTTCGAAGACGTTTAAGAGACTTTCGACGGCCTTCATAATACGTTTGAAGACATTCATGAGGGGTTCAAAGATGCTTAAGAGACTTTCAAAGCATTCACAAGAGGTGTGAAGACGTTCAGAGATTTTCGAAGACATTCAAGAGATCTTTGACAATATTCATAATACGTTTGAAGAGATCGACGAGGGGTTCGGCGACGTTTTAGAGACTTTCGAAGACATTCACGAGGGGTCTGAAGACGTTCAAGAAACGTTCGAATACATTCTGGAGACTTTTGACGACATTCATAATATGTTTGAAGACATTCATGAGGGGTTCCAAGACGCTTGAGAGACTTTCAAAGACATTCACAAGAGGTGCGAAGACGTTCAGAGATTTTCGAAGACATTCAAGAGATCGTTGACAATATTCATAATACGTTTGAAGACATCGACGAGGGGTTCGGCGACGTTTTAGAGACTTTCAAAGACATTCACAAGGGGTTTGAAGACGTTCAAGAAACTTTCGAATACGTTCAAGAGACTTTCGACGACATTCATGATACGTTTGAATACATTCATGAGGGGTTTGAAGACACTTGAGAGACTTTCAAAGACATTCACAAGAGGTGCGAAGACGTTCATACATTTTCGAAGACATTCAAGAGATCTTTGACAATATTCATAATACGTTTGAAGACATCGACAAGGGGTTCGACGACGTTTTAGAGACTTTCAAAGACATTCACAAGGGGTTTGAAGACGTTCAAGAAACTTTCGAATACGTTCAAGAGACTTTCGACGACATTCATGATACGTTTGAATACATTCATGAGGGGTTCGAAGACACTTGAGAGACTTTCAAAGACATTCACGAGGGGGGGGGGGGGGGGGGTGGAAGACGTTCAAGAGACTTTGGACGGCATTCATAATACGTTTGAGGACATTTATGAGGGGTTCGAAGATACTTAAGAGACTTTCAAAGACATTCACAAGAGGTGCAAAGACTTTCAGACATTTTCGAAGACATTCAAGAGATCTTTGACAATATTCATAATATGTTTGAAGACATCGACAAAGGGTTCGACGACGTTTTAGAGACTTTCAAATACATTCACAAGGGGTTCGAAGACGTTCAAGAGACTTTCGACGGCCTTCATAATACATTTGAAGACATTCATGAGGGGTTCAAAGATGCTTAAGAGACTTTCAAAGCATTCACAAGAGGTGCGAAGACGTTCAGAGATTTTCGAAGACATTCAAGAGATCTTTGACAATATTCATAATAGGTTTGAAGAGATCGACGAGGGGTTCGGCGACGTTTTAGAGACTTTCGAAGACATTCACGAGGGGTCTGAAGACGTTCAAGAAACGTTCGAATACATTCTGGAGACTTTTGACGACATTCATAATATGTTTGAAGACATTCATGAGGGGTTCGAAGACGCTTGAGAGACTTTCAAAGACATTCACAAGAGGTGCGAAGACGTTCAGAGATTTTCGAAGACATTCAAGAGATCTTTGACAATATTCATAATACGTTTGAAGAGATCGACGAGGGGTTCGGCGACGTTTTAGAGACTTTCGAAGACATTCACGAGGGGTCTGAAGACGTTCGAGAAACGTTCGAATACATTCTGGAGACTTTTGACGACATTCATAATATGTTTGAAGACATTCATGAGGGGTTCGAAGACGCTTGAGAGACTTTCAAAGACATTCACAAGAGGTGCGAAGACGTTCAGAGATTTTCGAAGACATTCAAGAGATCGTTGACAATAATCATAATACGTTTGAAGACATCGACGAGGGGTTCGGCGACGTTTTAGAGACTTTCGAAGACATTCACGAGGGGTTTGAAGACGTTCGAGAAACGTTCGAATACGTTCTGGAGACTTTTGACGACATTCATAATACGTTTGAAGACATTCATGAGGGGCTCGAAGACGCTTGAGAGACTTTCAAAGACATTCACAAGAGGTGCGAAGACGTTCGAAGACATTCATGAGGGGTTTGAAGACGTTCAAGAAACGTTCGAATACGTTCTGGAGACTTTTGACGACATTCATAATACGTTTGAAGACATTCATGAGGGGTTCGAAGACGCTTGAGAGACTTTCAAAGACATTCACAAGAGGTGCGAAGACGTTCAGACATTTTCGAAGACATTCAAGAGATCTTTGACAATATTCATAATATGTTTGAAGACATCGACAAAGGGTTCGACGACGTTTTAGAGACTTTCAAATACATTCACAAGGGGTTCGAAGACGTTCAAGAGACTTTCGACGGCCTTCATAATACGTTTGAAGACATTCATGAGGGGTTCAAAGATGCTTAAGAGACTTTCAAAGCATTCACAAGAGGTGCGAAGACGTTCAGAGATTTTCGAAGACATTCAAGAGATTTCTGACAATATTCATAATACGTTTGAAGAGATCGACGAGGGGTTCGGCGAAGTTTTAGAGACTTTCGAAGACATTCACGAGGGGTCTGAAGACGTTCAAGAAACGTTCGAATACATTCTGGAGACTTTTGACGACATTCATAATATGTTTGAAGACATTCATGAGGGGTTCGAAGACGCTTGAGAGACTTTCAAAGACATTCACAAGAGGTGCGAAGACGTTCAGAGATTTTCGAAGACATTCAAGAGATCGTTGACAATATTCATAATATGTTTGAAGACATCGACGAGGGGTTCGGCGACGTTTTAGAGACTTTCGAAGACATTCACGAGGGGTTTGAAGACGTTCAAGAAACGTTCGATTACGTTCTGGAGACTTTTGACGACATTCATAATACGTTTGAAGACATTCATGAGGGGTTCGAAGACGCTTGAGAGACTTTCAAAGACATTCACAAGAGGTGCAAAGACGTTCAGAGATTTTCGATGACATTCAAGAGATCTTCGACAATATTTATAATACGTTTGAAGACATCCATGAGGGGTTCGAAGACGCTTGAGTGACTTTCAGACATTCACGAGGGATTCGAAGACGTTCAAGGGACTTCCGACGACATTCATGATACGTTTGAATACATTCATGAGGGGTTCGAAGACGCTTGAGAGACTTTCAAAGACATTCATGGGCAGTTTGAAGACGTTCAGAAATCTGCGACGACATGCATAATACGATCTTCGACGACATCCATAAACCGAAGACATTCATTACGTTTGAGTTTCGCTGGAATTGTTTGGGTTTGTTTGGGATTTTCACAGTTTTGGTCGAACGTGTTTGAGTTTGTTTGGGTGCTTTCAAATCTGCGACGACATGCATAATACGATCTTCGACGACATCCATAAACCGAAGACATTCATTACGTTTGAGTTTCGCTGGAATTGTGTGGGTTTGTTTGGGATTTTCACAGTTTTGGTCGAACGTGTTTGAGTTTGTTTGGGTGCTCACCCAAACACACCCAAACACACCCAAACACGTTCGACCAAAACTGTGAAAATCCCAAACAAACCCAAACAATTCCAGCGAAACTCAAACGTAATGAATGTCTTCGGTTTATGGATGTCGTCGAAGATCGTATTATGCATGTCGTCGCAGATTTGAAAGCACCCAAACAAACTCAAACACGTTCGACCAAAACTGTGAAAATCCCAAACAAACCCAAACAATTCCAGCGAAACTCAAACGTAATGAATGTCTTCGGTTTATGGATGTCGTCGAAGATCGTATTATGCATGTCGTCGCAGATTTCTGAACGTCTTCAAACTGCCCATGAATGTCTTTGAAAGTCTCTCAAGCGTCTTCGAACCCCTCATGAATGTCTTCAAACGTATTATGAATGTCGTCAAAAGTCTCCAGAACGTAATCGAACGTTTCTTGACAATATTCATAATATGTTTGAAGACATCGACGAGGGGTTCGGCGACGTTTTAGAGACTTTCGAAGACATTCACGAGGGGTTTGAAGACGTTCAAGAAACGTTCGATTACGTTCTGGAGACTTTTGACGACATTCATAATACGTTTGAAGACATTCATGAGGGGTTCGAAGACGCTTGAGAGACTTTCAAAGACATTCATGGGCAGTTTGAAGACGTTCAGAAATCTGCGACGACATGCATAATACGATCTTCGACGACATCCATAAACCGAAGACATTCATTACGTTTGAGTTTCGCTGGAATTGTTTGGGTTTGTTTGGGATTTTCACAGTTTTGGTCGAACGTGTTTGAGTTTGTTTGGGTGCTTTCAAATCTGCGACGACATGCATAATACGATCTTCGACGACATCCATAAACCGAAGACATTCATTACGTTTGAGTTTCGCTGGAATTGTTTGGGTTTGTTTGGGATTTTCACAGTTTTGGTCGAACGTGTTTGGGTGTGTTTGGGTGTGTTTGGGTGAGCACCCAAACAAACTCAAACACGTTCGACCAAAACTGTGAAAATCCCAAACAAACCCACACAATTCCAGCGAAACTCAAACGTAATGAATGTCTTCGGTTTATGGATGTCGTCGAAGATCGTATTATGCATGTCGTCGCAGATTTGAAAGCACCCAAACAAACTCAAACACGTTCGACCAAAACTGTGAAAATCCCAAACAAACCCAAACAATTCCAGCGAAACTCAAACGTAATGAATGTCTTCGGTTTATGGATGTCGTCGAAGATCGTATTATGCATGTCGTCGCAGATTTCTGAACGTCTTCAAACTGCCCATGAATGTCTTTGAAAGTCTCTCAAGCGTCTTCGAACCCCTCATGAATGTATTCAAACGTATCATGAATGTCGTCGGAAGTCCCTTGAACGTCTTCGAATCCCTCGTGAATGTCTGAAAGTCACTCAAGCGTCTTCGAACCCCTCATGGATGTCTTCAAACGTATTATAAATATTGTCGAAGATCTCTTGAATGTCATCGAAAATCTCTGAACGTCTTTGCACCTCTTGTGAATGTCTTTGAAAGTCTCTCAAGCGTCTTCGAACCCCTCATGAATGTCTTCAAACGTATTATGAATGTCGTCAAAAGTCTCCAGAACGTAATCGAACGTTTCTTGAACGTCTTCAAACCCCTCGTGAATGTCTTCGAAAGTCTCTAAAACGTCGCCGAACCCCTCGTCGATGTCTTCAAACATATTATGAATATTGTCAACGATCTCTTGAATGTCTTCGAAAATCTCTGAACGTCTTCGCACCTCTTGTGAATGTCTTTGAAAGTCTCTCAAGCGTCTTCGAACCCCTCATGAATGTCTTCAAACATATTATGAATGTCGTCAAAAGTCTCCAGAATGTATTCGAACGTTTCTTGAACGTCTTCAGACCCCTCGTGAATGTCTTCGAAAGTCTCTAAAACTTCGCCGAACCCCTCGTCGATCTCTTCAAACGTATTATGAATATTGTCAAAAATCTCTTGAATGTCTTCGAAAATCTCTGAACGTCTTCGCACCTCTTGTGAATGCTTTGAAAGTCTCTTAAGCATCTTTGAACCCCTCATGAATGTCTTCAAACGTATTATGAAGGCCGTCGAAAGTCTCTTGAACGTCTTCGAACCCCTTGTGAATGTATTTGAAAGTCTCTAAAACGTCGTCGAACCCTTTGTCGATGTCTTCAAACATATTATGAATATTGTCAAAGATCTCTTGAATGTCTTCGAAAATGTCTGAACGTCTTCGCACCTCTTGTGAATGTCTTTGAAAGTCTCTCAAGCGTCTTCGAACCCCTCATGAATGTCTTCAAACGTATTATGAATGTCGTCAAAAGTCTCCAGAACGTATTCGAACGTTTCTTGAACGTCTTCAAACCCCTCATGAATGTCTTCGAACGTCTTCGCACCTCTTGTGAATGTCTTTGAAAGTCTCTCAAGCGTCTTCGAGCCCCTCATGAATGTCTTCAAACGTATTATGAATGTCGTCAAAAGTCTCCAGAACGTATTCGAACGTTTCTCGAACGTCTTCAAACCCCTCGTGAATGTCTTCGAAAGTCTCTAAAACGTCGCCGAACCCCTCGTCGATGTCTTCAAACGTATTATGATTATTGTCAACGATCTCTTGAATGGCTTCGAAAATCTCTGAACGTCTTCGCACCTCTTGTGAATGTCTTTGAAAGTCTCTCAAGCGTCTTCGAACCCCTCATGAATGTCTTCAAACATATTATGAATGTCGTCAAAAGTCTCCAGAATGTATTCGAACGTTTCTCGAACGTCTTCAGACCCCTCGTGAATGTCTTCGAAAGTCTCTAAAACGTCGCCGAACCCCTCGTCGATCTCTTCAAACGTATTATGAATATTGTCAAAGATCTCTTGAATGTCTTCGAAAATCTCTGAACGTCTTCGCACCTCTTGTGAATGTCTTTGAAAGTCTCTCAAGCGTCTTCGAACCCCTCATGAATGTCTTCAAACATATTATGAATGTCGTCAAAAGTCTCCAGAATGTATTCGAACGTTTCTTGAACGTCTTCAGACCCCTCGTGAATGTCTTCGAAAGTCTCTAAAACGTCGCCGAACCCCTCGTCGATCTCTTCAAACCTATTATGAATATTGTCAAAGATCTCTTGAATGTCTTCGAAAATCTCTGAACGTCTTCGCACCTCTTGTGAATGCTTTGAAAGTCTCTTAAGCATCTTTGAACCCCTCATGAATGTCTTCAAATGTATTATGAAGGCCGTCGAAAGTCTCTTGAACGTCTTCGAACCCCTTGTGAATGTATTTGAAAGTCTCTAAAACGTCGTCGAACCCTTTGTCGATGTCTTCAAACATATTATGAATATTGTCAAAGATCTCTTGAATGTCTTCGAAAATGTCTGAAAGTCTTTGCACCTCTTGTGAATGTCTTTGAAAGTCTCTTAAGTATCTTCGAACCCCTCATAAATGTCCTCAAACGTATTATGAATGCCGTCCAAAGTCTCTTGAACGTCTTCCACCCCCCCCCCCCCCCCTCGTGAATGTCTTTGAAAGTCTCTCAAGTGTCTTCGAACCCCTCATGAATGTATTCAAACGTATCATGAATGTCGTCGAAAGTCTCTTGAACGTATTCGAAAGTTTCTTGAACGTCTTCAAACCCCTTGTGAATGTCTTTGAAAGTCTCTAAAACGTCGTCGAACCCCTTGTCGATGTCTTCAAACGTATTATGAATATTGTCAAAGATCTCTTGAATGTCTTCGAAAATGTATGAACGTCTTCGCACCTCTTGTGAATGTCTTTGAAAGTCTCTCAAGTGTCTTCAAACCCCTCATGAATGTATTCAAACGTATCATGAATGTCGTCGAAAGTCTCTTGAACGTATTCGAAAGTTTCTTGAACGTCTTCAAACCCCTTGTGAATGTCTTTGAAAGTCTCTAAAACGTCGCCGAACCCCTCGTCGATGTCTTCAAACGTATTATGAATATTGTCAACGATCTCTTGAATGTCTTCGAAAATCTCTGAACGTCTTCGCACCTCTTGTGAATGTCTTTGAAAGTCTCTCAAGCGTCTTGGAACCCCTCATGAATGTCTTCAAACATATTATGAATGTCGTCAAAAGTCTCCAGAATGTATTCGAACGTTTCTTGAACGTCTTCAGACCCCTCGTGAATGTCTTCGAAAGTCTCTAAAACGTCGCCGAACCCCTCGTCGATCTCTTCAAACGTATTATGAATATTGTCAAAGATCTCTTGAATGTCTTCGAAAATCTCTGAACGTCTTCACACCTCTTGTGAATGCTTTGAAAGTCTCTTAAGCATCTTTGAACCCCTCATGAATGTCTTCAAACGTATTATGAAGGCCGTCGAAAGTCTCTTAAACGTCTTCGAACCCCTTGTGAATGTATTTGAAAGTCTCTCAAGTGTCTTCGAACCCCTCATGAATGTATTCAAACGTATCATGAATGTCGTCGAAAGTCTCTTGAACGTATTCGAAAGTTTCTTGAACGTCTTCAAACCCCTTGTGAATGTCTTTGAAAGTCTCTAAAACGTCGTCGAACCCCTTGTCGATGTCTTCAAACGTATTATGAATATTGTCAAAGATCTCTTGAATGTCTTCGAAAATGTATGAACGTCTTCGCACCTCTTGTGAATGCCTTTGAAAGTCTCTTAAGCGTCTTCGAACCCCTCATGAATGTCTTCAAACGTATTATGAATGCCGTCGAAAGTCTCTTGAACGTCTTCGAACCCCTCATGAATGTCTTCAAACGTATTATGAATGCCATCGAAAGTCTCTTGAACGTCTCACGAACGCTTCAGACGTCTCATGAACGTCGTAGAAAGTCTTTTGATACTCTTTGAACCCCTCATACATGTTTTCAACGTGTTATGAATGTTTGCGAACGTCTCTTGAATGTCTTCGAACATCGCATGAATGTCTTCGGAAGGCTCTGGAACG
>OY723394.1:2002500-2100000 GCA_963210295.1 Ophion ellenae
ATTTTTACATGTTCTCTGAAAAGTCGCGGCCACGAAAATTCTTGTGCTAGTCACATTTTTCTATGTTTAATCATGAATATTTTCTTTACACATTCAGTCACCCCTGTTTTTATTGTCGTTACAGAACTTTTAGAGTTTTTTTTACACTTGTGAGTAGTTCATATCTGGCATCTAGAGATCTTTAGTGTATAAATGATTCGATGGAAATGTGGCCAGCGCGTTATCTCCATAAAGCGCCGTATAAATGAGACGTTTTTAGAGTCGTAATTTATGGTTAAAAGTTCGGTAACTTGGCTTGAAATTTTACCAGTATACGGGAATGTATTTTTACTTGATTATAAACGAAAATGAATTAATTGTTAAATATTCGAGTTAGTAAAAGAAATACTTTAAGACCATGAGATGACACACGGATCGAGGTGATCGTTCACATGACAACACGGGAAATCGTAAGCGGCAAGGGGGGAGGGTGTGACCGCAGGAGACTGTGGGTGGGGGGTATCCTCCGATAGCAGCGACGCATATGGCGGCGAACGGAAGAAAAAGTGGAGCTCGCAACGGTGGCTCACGGCTCCATTGAAATCTGACTTCGTTTCCAGACCTGCATGTAAGACCGTGCCCACGGAATTCTCTCGTACATGGTGCATACTTTTTTGTCAGTTTGCGGGGCGTTTTTTCCTTCTCGAAAATAATAAAGGCACAATGCATCGAAAATACACGTTTTTTTCCTTCCATGTTCAAAATATAATTAAACTTTCTATACGTCACAGATCTCGATGGATATTATTTTTAACGTGGGCACATGTTTCAACTTTCACTTAAGACGAATGACACCTCATCGTGGTCGGTATGGTAGCTGTCTGCCCCTCAAATTCAGAAAATTTGTGGGGCAGCCAGCTGTTCGTCTAGCTATTTGACGTCGTTTGGCAAACTTTTGACGGGATCTGAAGAGCCGTTTCAGAGATTTTTGGGTATCTATAATTGTTCTACCATACCGACCGCGATGAGGTGTCATTCCGTCTTAAGGCCATGAACACGCCAGAAAATTTCGACGCGGCGTCCCGTCATGGCGGTAGTGCAGAGCTTGCAGTTTTTAGCTACGAGCCTCCGCTTACTACCGCCGGGTGGTGCAGCGCTCGTTTTCTTTAGGGCCTCAACGTCTCGCGCTATGTTGATGAGTCGAGTCTCGATAGGTGCCGATTGCTGCGCGTGTCCGCATGTATCTATTCAATTTTCGACCACGACTCGCTCCCCCACTCGCCAGGATCGTAACGCTTGACCCCACCCCCTTCTATTCCGTTATGTAACGGGTGTTTAAATGGCGATGTTTTGAACATTTTTATTATTCAAGCAGTCTTTAACAATAGTAATTATCAAAATAAAAAAAAAATCGGCTACGTACGACCTTGGTCACTGCGATTACAAAAATGATAACAACAAAAAAAATTGAAAATGGGTTGATGAGTTTTTGAGAGCTCGCTGGGCCAAAGTCGAAAAAAGTTGTTTCAAGAAAAACGCGTTCAAAGTTTTCATTCCGTTTTTCTTGAAATAAAATTACGTTTTTTTTAGAAATTCATACTTACATTGGACTATCTAGTCTCGGGCGACATTACCGGTCTTCATCTTCATTATATTTCACAAAATAGTAAGACCCTGCACTTCATCTATTGTGAACGATGCCACACTTGGAAGGACTGAGGGTCCTAACCGGTCACGCTACCTGTTCTCACTACAATCACTATAACTCCATCAACTTTTGGATTTTGAAGTTAAAATTTTGCCAGCATATTTTTTAATATATGTACTTTCAAGAATTATAATTAACAAAAAAATTATTTTTAAATTTTGCTTGGGGAAAGTGGGAAAGGGGGAAAGCCATTGTGCAAATTGGGGCGCAGTCGTTTTCCTCCTTAATTGACATTTCATATGGAAAGCTGTCGACTTCCAGCGGTAAAACTGCGTGCGAGTTTTAAATTCAAAACTTGCACATGCAGAAATTTTGCTATTTCTGGCAGTTCTAAAATCGTGACGTAACGCAAACCTTGGCATCCCCTCCCCCCACGTACGGGGAGGACCGGCCCGTAACGTCTGGCCGGACCTCCTCCCAACCCCCAAATAGCGTTACGTAATTTGCGGGGACCTAACCTTTTCGCATGCGGTTCCAAGAAGACTAGAGGTAAGGAGTACGAACGCCTACGGCCGTCACGATCCAAAAGCGTCCACGGAAATCCAGTAATTAGTGGTTTTACCGCGTGCGTCGCTGCTACATCACCGAACCGAAATGAACTGAGCGACGAGAACGCAACCGACGTCATCCGCCATCGATGATTCCCGCTTGTCATCCATGTTGGAATAGAGCGTGTGCGGACCGTGCGGACTAACGAATTTCGCGATTAATAAAAAATTATTGTGTCTCGGTATAAAATATATTTAGTTATCTGCGGCGAAAACAATCAATCGTAGGTAAGAAAAATAGTACTTACATTCATAAAAAGAATGGTTTCGTTTTATCGTAACATTATCGTACCGAGTGAAATAAAAATTATCACAAACGCAAAGTATGGAGCAAGTGTCCCGTCGATGAGACAAAACGTGCAAAATATGGATTTTTTCATATATTGTTTATGTTTATTTTTGATGCGTGAAAATGGGAAGTGAGTGGGTGAGTGGGAGAAATATCGATTTGCCTTTCTATGAAAATTCATAGAAAGTCAAATTAAATAAAAGCTTGTAATATTGTTTAAATTGTTACTTTCAGTGCCCGAACGTGAGCCAAACTTGGAGTGTCTTCGCGTTGATTTTAACTGACGTTAAAATCAATACTCTCCATCAAGTTCTCGACAAAGTTTCGGACATGAAAAATTTGCAGTACGGGGATGCCAAGCACACAACGCAGAGCTCACGAAAAGAGTGATAGACTATTATCTCGTCATAAGAGGACATTTTCTGGCGCGATCCGTCAACAAAAATAATCACGCAAGGAAAATTGAAACGAAAGACAATAGGAAAAAATCAAAACTGTAAGATTGATTTATCTGTCTAGCGTGTCATAATGTGCAAATATGATGTGTGGTAATTTGTAAATCTTTTGTTTGAATTCAAAATTCTTATGAATTTTCTTGTGCCTATGTTATTACTGCTTCCGCAATGAAAAAAAAACATTGACTTAATACCTGTATTTCGTAATTATTCTTTATCTGTACAGTGTATCAAAATGTGTAAATATAAAATGTGATAATTTGTAAAACTTTTGTCGGGATAAAAAATTCTTATGATTTTTTTTGTGTCCATAAATAAATTTTGTTTTTCACGGTTTCCGCAAGCAAAAACGAACTGACTTAATTTCTATATTTCGGTATTCTCCAAAACAATCTGTATATAAGAATTCTGTCTATATAGAAATTGCCTTCACCAACTGGTTGTACAATTAATTTGCTGAAATGATCGCTCCATATGAATGAGGAAAGGGTGCTTTTTGCATATCGTACGGCACTGCCTTTACAATTCATTTGATCAAATTATGGCTCCATGAGGGAGCGAAGGGTGCTTTCTACATATCGTACGGCACTGGTTTGTTGCTGACTTTACTTCGGTGCGGTAGGAGAGCAGCGCCGCCCTTCTCGTCCTCGCTTTTGCGGACGTTTCGACGACACGGCGTTCGTACTCCTTACCTTTAGTCTTCCTGCACACAAGTAAATTTAGCGACCATAGCACGCTTCATAGCACGCACTCGCTCTGCAGAATAGCGGTGAAACCTTGTTGCATTGAACATTGTATGGACAAATAGGCTCGAATCGATTTCTTGTTTGGACGACAGTCATCGGTGAAAATTTGAGTACGGTCGAAGTTTATAACAAACGGGGTTGCTAGAAACTCGTCCTGTGGAACGGTGGTGACATTTTCCGATCCTTTTTTAGATTAATTCAAACAAATAAGCTCGAGTACGATTTATATTCTCGATGCAATTTATCGTCGATTGATAATTTCGGCCAAATTCTCCAGCGAACGAGATTGCCCGATAGAGTAAATACATTTAACAAGCAACGCATATTGTTTAAACAAATACGTTCGGCATTTTTTCACTCTGCAGAAGTTCACCGTCAGCAGGTTCTTGTCGAACCTGCGAATTGAATTCTCAAGCAATGAATATAGCTATTGTCTCGCTCTACGGAAGAGCGGTGAAATTTTGCGATTGCGAATTGTTTAAACAAATGCGCTCGACTTGATTTATTTTGTTCGACGACGATAATCAGCGGAAATCTGACAACGGTCGAACTTTCTAGCTTCTAGCTAACTTTCTAAGGGTCGTGACATTTTACTATCCTTCTTCAATTAATTTAAACAAATAAGCTTGAGAATTCGATTTTCGCCATATTCTCGAGCGTCCGAGATCGCCCGAGACTCGCTCTGCGAAAGTGTGGTAAAATTTTACATGCAATGCCTATTGTATAAACAAAAACGTTCGGCATTCTTTCTCTCCGCTGGGGTTTTTAGCGGCTGGTTTTCCGAGCCTAGCATTTAGAATAGAAGAGAATACTTGCAGCTATAGAGTTTTCTGCAAGGAGTGGTAAAGTTTTACAACTAATGCCTATGGTTTAAACTCATATGTTCAGCATTTTTTCTCTCTACCGAGATTTAATTTCGGCTGGTTCTCCGCGGTTCGAATTCTCTAGCAATGGAGATTGCTAGCGTCTCGCTCTACAGGAGAGCGGTGAAATTTTGCAAGCGCAAATTGTTTGAACAAATGGGCTCGAGTCGATTTCATTTTACCATCCTCGTTAAATTAATTAAAATAAATAAACTCGAGCACGATTTATATTCTCGATGCAGCTTATCGTTGATGAATTCGATTTCGGCCAAATTCTCGAGCGAACGAGATCACCCGATACTCACTTTGCGAAAGAGTGGTAAAGCTTAACAAGCAATGCCTATTATTTAAACAAACACGTTTGGCATTTTTCTCTCTGCCGGGATTTATCTTCGGCACGTTTTCTGGGGGTAGAATTTTCTAGCAATGGAGATCGCCAGGCTCTCTTTGCGAAGGCGCTTAAATTTTACAACTAATGCCTATGGTTCAAACAAATACGTACAGCATTTTTCCCTCTGCCGGGGTTTACCTTCGGCAGATTCTCCGCGGATCGAATTCTCTATCAATGGAGATCACTAGAGTCTCGCTCTACAGAATAACAGTGAGATAACTTGAACAACAGCTAGGGAACAGAAAAAAAACTTGGACAGATAACCCGATATCCGAAAGGCGAACGGTGGATCCGATGACCCGAAAGAGTAGAGCACACGATCACGAAACTAAATGTTTTGTATTATTATACTGCTCCAGCAAGCGAAATATTTCAAAACGTATTCGCAGGTTTTTAATCATTTTTCCTCAATAATCAGAGTCAGCGCTGCAGGTACGACCTCGAGTTCTGTCAACGACAAAAATATTTGCACTATCCTCGTGTTGAACGTTTGGAAAATCCATCTGCAAGTTATTCGTTTCATGTCGTCAACGATCACAGTCAACATTAGATTTAAATCTCTGAGATCCTTCTCCAACAAGTCACATCCACAACGCTAACATTTTGAAGAACTGTACGGTAATATTCATCCGTACGGAAATATTCATCTGCGACACTGTGGATAAAATCTTAGCACGGACAGAGTCGAGCAAACGATCACGAACATAATTTTTTTGTATTATTACTACTT
This sequence comes from Ophion ellenae, assembly GCA_963210295.1. Lineage (NCBI taxonomy): Eukaryota > Metazoa > Arthropoda > Insecta > Hymenoptera > Ichneumonidae > Ophion > Ophion ellenae. Next base: position 2,008,210 of record OY723394.1, read on the forward strand.
TGGCATGCAATACATATAAAACCTTATTTGCAGGTTACAGATCAGCTTCCCTCAGTGATCAGAGTTAGTGCTGCAAATGTTTCCTCAAACTCTTTCGACGGCAGGAAATATTCACATTATGCGTTGAACATTTGCAAAATCCATTAGCAAGTTATTCTTCCCATTTCCTCAGCGATGACAGTCAACGCTGGATTCAATTTCCCGAATGTTAAGACCTCTTGTACAGGAAATATTCGTACGCGACATTATGCATACAATTTTGGAACAGAACGAGTAGAGCACACGATCACGAATCTAAATTTGATGTATTATTACTACTCGGGCATGCACAACATTTAAAAACCCATTCACAGATTACTGGTCATTTTTTCTCAGTAATCAGAGTCAGCGCTGCAGATACGTCCTCGAATTCTGTCAACAACAAAAAATATTCACACTATCCCTGTGATGACCATTTAAAAACCCATTTGCCGGTACTGGTTTGATATCGTCAGCGATGACAGTCAACACTGGATTTAATTCCCTGAATTCCTTCTCTGACAAGTCATAATTACACCGCTACTGTGTTGAAGAACTGTCGTATGGGAAAAACTCATCCAAGGCACTACGCATAAAATCTTGGCACGGAAAGAGTCGAGCAGACGATCATAAATCTAATTTTTTTGTGCCGGCATGCAAAACATTTGAACACTTATTTGCAGGCTACTGATCTGTTTTCCTCAGCGATCAGAGCATGGAGACTAGATACAGGAGCCTAAACTTCAATGGGGAAGCGATAAAAAAAGCGTGCCCAAAAATGAAGGCAACAGGGATGGCGCTGCGATCGCGCGAAGGATTGCGGTGCTAGCTTCACTCGACACAGACCGAACGCGAGTTTGACACGTTACTAGAGCAAACGGAAAGACTGCGAAAAAATTACGAAATTGAGAGCGGTCAATAACTCGATGGTTATTATATTCTTAATAAATAACTATTGTTAACTTTTAAAAGTTCAATCTTCATTTATTATAATTGTCAATATTCCTTCACATGCTTCTACAAGTTTTTAAAGTTCTCTACCCTTCGCGTTTACCCCACCATGTTTGATATCTCATTAATTAGTATGCTAGCATAGAGGACGGAGCCTTCTCACTGCTACGCTAGAGCATAGGAGTGAGAAGGACGAGCCCAGCAATATACAGAGTGTAACGCGAGGGGTAGAGCAAACGACGCATAAGGATGGGGCACCTCAATACCCATCGATTGAACCTCGATGTATGTTGTGCGATTTTCAGTGGTTCAAAAGTTATTTTGGTTTTTGTGATTTTTTTGCAAGATACTAATTTTATACGACAGTTCGTAAATTGAATTAAATTATTAAGCGTACTCCCGTGATTTTTTTCTTTACGGAATACAATAGTGGGCCTAACGTACTAAAATACTACTTTCGCACATGAGCCGAAAAGTTTTCAAATAAAAAATATTATGCAATATATTTGTCCGTGAATATTTATGCAAATCTAATTTTTCTACCAACTTTCGAAGGCTCTAGGATAAAAAATCTCAGCGTTGTTTTCTACAACTTATATATTTGAAGCTTAATTGAAAACTACACACACGCACACACACACAAACATTGTCATGTAAAAGTATTATTATATTATTATTAGAGTATTTTCCACATCAAAATTACGAAAACAAAATTCAATGTGACGTCAAATTCGCGTTCGGTCCGTTGTCGAGTGAAGCTAGCACCGCAACCCATCGCGTGATTGTAGCGCCATCCCTGTTGCCTTAAATTTCGGGCATCACTTAAAATGCCGAGTTTAGGCTCTTGTATCGAGTCTCCATAGATCAGAGTTAGCGCTGCAGATACTTCCTTGAATTCTTTCACTGATAAGAAATATTCACACTATCACTGTGTGGAACATTTGCAAAGTCCATTCGCAGGATATTCTTCCCATTTTTTCAGCGATGACAGTCAACGCTGGATTTAATTCCACAAAATCCTCCCCCGACAAGTAACATATGCACCGCCACTGTGTTGAAGAACTGTCGTGCAGTAAAGGCTCGTACGCGACACTACATATGAAATCTTGGCACAGAAATAGTAGAGCACTAGCTCACAAATCTAAATTTTTTGTACTATTACTACTTCGGCATGCAAAATATTGGAAAACTTATTTGTCCGTTACTGAGTTTGATCGCTTCCCTCAGCGATCAAACTCAGGGCTGCGAATCCTTCCTCGAATCCCTTCTCCGACGTGTTCACACTGCTACTGCGTGGAAGAATTTTTTAACGGCAATGACTTGTACCCGACACTATACATTAAACCTTGGCAGAGAAATAGCGGAGCACATTATTGCGAATTTTAATTTAAACCGAACGCTGCGGTTTCCGACCTGTTAAAAAAAATTGTTCTGGAAAGATGCGAGCCCGGTCGGTAAAAATGGAATGGCATGAGTTGGGCGCCACCAGTGAGAAACCAGTTGAACTAAATTTTCCTGACGGTAGATAATATTTTGAGCTTTGTTGGTTCATTTTTGCTACATTCGTGTAAAAAAATTCAAAGTGACTTTTCTCCGCCATTTATTCTTGAAAACAGGTGAAACAAAGCTAAAAATGTGGGCTTTTTCACGGTGTAGAGCATCGTTCTCGTCAAATTACCGAAAATGCGATGGAATGATTAATAATTCACCATTTTATCCATGGTAACCGCAACCTGTACATTTTTTTTCATGCACACAACAAATTTCATTCCAATTGGTTATTCCGTTTGGGAGAAAAGTTTCATCAAAATTTCCAAGTGGTCGGAGGCGTGTGGCATATGGCCTTAATATATGACATTTCATATGGTTGACGTATGTGCGAGCGGAGAAACAACTGCGAACGATATATGTCGGAATTTTGCTGCGGACTTATGCATAGACCCAATACAAATTCAACTTATTTTATAAAAATATTTAGACCCCTTTTCAAATATATAGTAGGAAAATTAGAAAAATACAGCTTAGCTTGTTCACCAGTGTATGTGAGGTTATGTGCTCTCTTTCGGATTTCATGGCTTATATGGCATCTCGTAGTTAAAAAATTTAAAAAAATGGCAGAATATGATTCCGGCTCATGTAAGGATCAGAATCTTATTTATCGTCTGCCTCAAATTTTATCCAAACTCATATTTAACGGGCTTCGAAAACTAAGGGATACCTATTTCGGATACCAAAATTGTACGGTAAATGTAATGAAAATTCGCAGCATTTCAGCAGATCAGCTAAAGCTAATTGGCCATACGATAACATTTTTGCGAAAAACATATTGAAGGGGATTATGACCTTACGATTCATAAGTTGTGCAATAAAGATAATCGTTGAGATACTCTATCATCAGTTGATTATTGAAAGATAATCGGCAAGAACTTCATAGTGTACTTTAGAAAAATAATCGAAACCCAACTCAACATGATTTTCCAGCTCTTCATTCGTTTATGCAATTGCTTTCAGACCAGGCATATTTGTAAAGATTTATATATCTCGAATGTGACAGTGTTATGTGTAAGAGAAGGTACTTTGATTACATTTCAACTTAAGGCAGTATTGTTGTCTAAAAATGTGATAAAAATATATATTTTTTAAATTTAATTTATTTATTCTACAGACCCTTTTGAATCCGTCTGTGAAAACCATTTAATGATACTCATAAAATTAGCTGAGTTATAGAAATGATACAGAGTATTTCGAGAATAAACGCGTTTTTCTCGAAAACATGTTTTCAAATCGGCAATCACGATATCTCGACAACCGATCGGGCGATTGAGGTTTGATTTGGCTTGCATCTTCAGTATACTGATTTTCAATGTTGGTAGCAGAATTAATTCAAAATCTATATATATTTTTTAATATAACTCATAGAAGGGTCGCAGAAAAATAGGAAAAATGGACAATTATAGTTTAGCATGTCGCCATGGTGTAAATTTTTTCTGAATCTGGTACCAAACATCACAACACTCATACGCATTAAGAATTTTTTTTTTTTCAGATTCATAAAATGTCCATAACACTGGTCGCTAATTAGAGGCATTTTCGGCCGAACGGTCTAAACAAACGTACTAAAGTCCGTGACAATATTTTTTCGTTTTAATTTGTACATATTCTCGAAAGATTAATGAACATGTGTAAAACATTTTTTAAACTCTAAAACTTTAAACGTCATTCCGTTAAAAAAATTACCTCCTAAACAGCGCTCTAGACATCAATACTGCATTAAGGGTGAATTTATATCAGAATCCAATAATAGGACCGTACCTAAAAGAAGACGCAGAGCATTCTTCCACATGCAGAATCCGAATACATCAAGTTGTATTTTTCCTGTTGTCCCTATCAGTATTGTCATTGCCATAAAAATGTTATCGACAGGTGTAGCTTTCTGCACAACTTCGTAGCAATGTTCATGCCCAGCGTGAAATTCACTAAGGTATGAAACAGTGCAAAATAAATTGAAAAAATTCATCCTCTACCTGAGAGCCGTTTGGCGTTATTCGCCTCAAGAGGAAGTCGGTAGGAGGCGAAGGGGATGAAAAAGAATGCAGCAAGCTCTTGAGCATCTTGTTTTTCAAGTCTTTACTACTACAAGAACGCCACTGTAAGAACCGAGGAACATGGCGGGTGGTTGCATTGTCTTTCCATTGTCGGCGAATCGTAATCAATATTTTCACAATATGTTACGGCATTGTCTATGACACGAGTTAGGCGTATAGTGAGAGCGCTTCGAAGTGTCTACGGTTCACCGAGGAATTGCTCGTCTCGCAGCAGCTCGAGCTTTTTACTACTACTTAGCCGCTCCATATTATCGAGTGACTCGATTCTCCCCATAACTTTCTCTCCTTTCCTATGCTTGAGATTCTCCTGTCGGGGCTTGTAAAAAGCCCTTCGGCAATCCGTTGCCCCTGTGAAACACAATGAAGACCGAGAAGAACGTCGCGATCTTTGCGCTTATCGACGTCCATGCGTTCATAGCATTTTACCATGTGGAATATTTCCATTGTTTAGAACGCCCTCTTTCCTTCTTCGACTCTTCTAGACCCTATAGCCCCGTTAGGAAAATTTGTCAGCAAAATTGAGGTTAAAAATCGGGGGTCGTGGCACAAGCATCGTACTATGCACACCGAAGCTAGAAAAAAGGGAATACATCATAATAAACAAATTAATAAGTTCTTGATAAAGTTCTCACAGATGAATGAAATTGGCGCGCTAGGTTTTTGATTGGTTCTGCTATTCCCATAATTCCGAGGTTGCCACATTTTAAGAGACGCGGCAGCGTCTCGACGCCAAGTAATGATAAAGCAACTTGAAAAATCTCGATGTTCCTGACGAACTCGCCGTGTACTCTTTAGACACTAAGTTGGCGTTCTATCTGTAATTTTTTTATTTTCAATCGATGCTACGCAAAAACGCGTGGACGAATCGAAAATCTGATGACATTTGGCAAGAGTAATGTGATTTTTTCCTATTGTTTGGTCTAGGTTACTTCCCGATCGATCCACTCAATCCCCAGATCTCATAATTAACGGTCGAATTTCCGAGTGATTTGGACATCGAGGAAATTATTCCCCATTTCGTATCTTAGTGGAAAAAAAGTAATCCGTCATATCCTGAACATAGTACATACGTCCCTATGAGAATTTATCAACACATTTGTTAACAGGGGCAAAGCGTGATGAATTTAAACTCATTCTGCTTATCTTCGCGTCTTTGTTTGGGAACGTCAAACATGACATAGCCTGCCAGTAAGCTTTACAGTTCGATGTATACAATATGTGCGGTCGTTTTACCAGCTCTGAGCTTCTAGTAAGGTTAGAGCGTGAAATCGGAATAGCAATGGACAGTGAAAGTGGATTATATCCACTTTCACGCGCGTAAAATAAAATAGAATAAAAAAATCAAACGCCTGATTAAATGTCACAAAAATAATTTGGCGAAGAACCTTAACAATGCAAATCATAAGCTCAATAAATAAATGGCTTTTCTCAGAGACAAAGTTAATGGAATACTTGCCATCCATTACATCATACTGGAAGGAATAATTACATCGTACTGGAAGGAAGAAATGCCAAAAATAAGGAAATCTTGTGTCAAACACAGGTAAGAAAAAATCAGGTACTGGAAAGTTATAACATCTTTGTTGCTTTTACGCAATGTCAATGTTTTACCCATTGGGTCGGAGAGCTAAAAATGTTGATCAGTCTTGCATTGTGTGCCCGTTCACAAATAATGATAGCTTTTAATTAAAAGGTATCGAGGGACAAAGGATTGATTTGTCTCGCATTGAACGAAAGCATTGAAAATATATCTATTCAACAGTATAAATGTCGAGAACGTCAAAAATCCAATATTACTCCAGTTTGTTTGTTTCGTCGTCCAGTCGTTTGTTTTCTCGATTGCAGCCAATAACACACGAGTATGTTGAGATATAACGAGACATAAATTCTTTGCTCTCACTTCTCAAAAGCAAGGAAATGTCAGATGCAATGTCGAATCGACCAAACGGCAAGGAATACAAGAGAAGTTGCTGAATTGTGACTGTTTAGTTTTCCTGGGACGGCCGATATTTTAGAACCAAAATTTACATGTGATAAAATAAGGTTATTTTTAATGTCCTAAAAAGTAGAACATATTTTTTTTACCAAGTCCCCTATATGTGACTATAAATGAAAGCTTGGGGCGCTCAACTTTTTAAATGTTTGATCAATTTGATCAAATCAGTTTCATTAACCGTATTTAATTTGGCACAATAGTAATTCGAAAAATTATTATCACACGCTTATACTCAGTTTCAGGATTCTTATTTAAGAAATTTAAGGTTGTTTTACAGTAAATTCAATTCAATTGATATGTTAACGGATTTATGTAAATTAAAGATTACATGTATAAGTTTTGAAGTCACATATAGGTGACTTGGTAAAAAAAGTTATTTTATACTTTTTAGTACATTAAATAACAACTTATTTTTTGAACATTTTTTTACGTATGCATTATTTGATACTTTACAGTGTTTAATTGATTTTACTAGTTAGTTGTTACTCGTAGTTTACTAGTTTACGAGTTTGTCCGTTAGGAACATGGAATGCGTTTAAAAAACAACAAAGTCGATAATTGGGATTGAACTCATTGAACTTACGACTAATTGCTGCATACAAATTTTTCACATACGAACACAGTTGGCTATTAATTTGTTTGTATGCGTTAGCGAGATTTTACATGGATGATTAGATATCGCTAATTTTACATGAAAAGTTGAAAATGTTATCTAGGTATATATATATATATATATATATTTTTTTTTTTTAAGTTGAATCATGCATTGTCACCTTTTAGATGCATGTTCGTAAAATTTCAGAGCTCTAAGTAGTCGGGAAGTGGGTGAAATATTGATTTTCCGTTTTGCATCTCACAATAAGTCAAGTTAAATAAAAGCTTGTAAAAAGAATCATCTTCGAGTCTGTTGAACGACGAAGCTTTCCCTTCATTTACTTCGAATGTGATTGGTGTGGGAAAAAGTTTCCCTGTATGATTTTCACTGACCGACCAGACGCTCAATCCATGTCCATCGATGAACTTAAATTTATGGATTTGTATACTTCATTGACAGAACAGAAAGTCAGGAAAATAAAAATAGAAAATGACTTGCCATTGAACACAGGCAACAGTGTTAGGTTTATATATATATATATATTTTTAAATTAATTAATTTATTATTAAAAGTTACATTTATTATTTATTTATTATTTCCTATTTATTTATTATAACAATGTATTATAAAAAAAGTTATTCGGTTATTATTATTTGAAAGCGAAAATTCCAGAATAATACAGAAAAGTGTCCCATTGAAGCAGTGCCTACCTCGATCGTTCGAATAAAAGAAAAACGTTGAAAAGTTGTCAGTGCAATTTTTCATCACGGTGCGGGTGTAATTGAAGGGCATTACACAAGAATGTTTCGAAGCAACGGCAACGCTTGGAAGTTTGTTGACGATTTAATCATCGCGCAACGAAGTTGGCCCCGAAACGATAAAGATGTTTACATATTATTCTTAGTTCAAATAAAATTCGTGAATATTTGTTGTATTTTATTAATTGATCACTCGTCACCAAATTGATATGTATTATATGCAATTTATTCATTATTTTAGCGCATTGATTGCGGTTGGAGAGATATCTGCTCCATGTGCCTCATGCCATGTGAAGGATGTACGTTGGCGAACCCACATCACATTTGTAGTATGATAATTTATTTACAATCCTTTTTTTAAATTAAGAGACGGGGCAGCGTCTCGACGCTAAGTATTGAAAAAAATTAGCACCACTGTCACTGACGAATACGCTGCGACTCTTTATACAGCAATATGGGGTCTCACCGTAAATCTCACAGGTAAGAAAAAATCAGGTATTGAAAAGTGAAAATTATAGCCTTTTCGTTTATCACAGGCGAAGAAAAATGTCTACCCATTGGTACCAAGGAGCTAACAACATATCAATTAGCCTCGCATTGAAGTACTTGCTCGCACATAACAAAAACTTTATACTAGAAGGTATTGAGGGACCAACGATATTGATTTTCTTAGCATTGAGTGTAACAATCTAAAAATGTAGCTATTAGAAAAAAAGCATCACATATTTTCCAATTGATGTGTTTACTTGATTGCAGGTAACAAAAAAGAGGATGTCGAGGCACCGAAAGGCCTAACTATGAATTCGATTTTCATCGTATATGTGCAAGGAAAAATTTCCTTACAAAATTATAACAAAAAAAACACCACGTTATAAAAAAAATCAACCATCTTAATAAATGTAACATATGCATATTTGATTTATTAAAAAATATACTCCACTAACTGGATCGAGCAAATTACCCTACAAAAACGGCTAGTTCATAACTATGGAAAGTAAAGTATTTCCGCTTTAAAAAGACATGAAATCTCCCAGAAAAACGCCAAGTAATAAAAAATTCTCCCGAAAACATTATCGGTTGTTTCACTATATGAAAAATTCTAATTAACCTCGAAATGTTTTTAATTTTAGTTCAAACAACGGTTTCGTTTAGCTTGTTCCTTTTTAAATATAAACGTATAAAAGAAGTGGAATAATTTTTCATGAAAAAGCCAAGCGCGTTTACTATGAATGAACACAAAATTGTCAAATCTTAGAAATAATATGTTTCGTAATGTTTTATAAAAAAAAACCATATCACTATTATAATAAAAAAATCGAACCGCGAATACATAAAAGTACAACGTATGTATCATACAAGTACCTACACTGGAAATGCTGTGCAACGACTTGGTGTGCATGGTTAAGAAAAAAAGATCTGCGAAGGATGTCCTTTTCTCAACAACTTGACTATCAGGCTGAGAAAAATATATATTGAATCAATTTATTAGGTAGGTGCAAACGATGTTTCTGATTCCGAAAATAATAAAAAATCAAATCAGTAATGTACCCCTAGACCACACGACTCTTGAAATCTCATTTTAGTTGCGTAATTTGAAAATTTATATAGAAGTATTCACTTTCCATTTCCTTCATTGCAGAACCACCACGCATCTCATAAAATCGATTGCGTTGTATAAATTTAGGTCTAATCGACATAGTTATGGCAGGCTCAAAAAATGTTATGACGATGCGCCGCGCTTCCTGGTGGAAAAGGTATATCGATATTACACTCGACACCTGTCGCTCCACTTTCGATAGTCTGTCCAAGTACAGTCGAACAACTCATTCATAATATTTTCTGACATACCTGATGCGGTAATTGATGCGATGTTACAATTTGAAATAATCTAAGTACATCAATTGTTGCAAATGTCACTTATGCAAGCGGTGGGAACAATTATGTAAGAAAATTGTGTATTCTCGCGAACTTTTTTTCTTAACCATGCACGCCAAGTCATTGCACACTATTTTCAGTGTACTTGTGTGGTACATACGTTGTACTTTCATGTAATCGTGGTTCAATTTTTTCTATTTAAGTAATATGGTTTTCAAAAATAAAATATGGCGAAAAATGTTATTTCTAGGATTTGACAATTTTGTGTACATTCCTAGTAAACGCGTTTGGTTTTCTCGTACAAAATTATTTCACTTTTTTTATACGTTCACATTGAAAAAGTAATAATCTAAACAAAACCATTGTTTGAAATAAACTAAAAAATATTTCAAGGTTAATTAGAATTGTGTAGATAGTGAAATAATCGATAATGTTTTCGAGAGAATGTTGTATTACTTGGCTTTTTTTTACTTATTAAAGTTTTTTTTAGTTAATACATACGTCACAACAAACTTCACTTTTTTGTAAACTAGTCGCATATTTTTCCCATGTTCTCGTTAATTGGATCGGTAACCTGTCCTTTTTTCCCGGTGATATTGTTCTGCACACTATCCTGCATATAGTGTTCCTTTCTGAGTCACTCTCTTCACAAATGCGGAAGCTATACGCGTGAAACTGAAATGATAACAACGTTGCTCCATACAAACAATGCGATTAAGCAGAGATTGACGTAAATTACAAAATTTAATATTTAAATATCAACTTTAATTTTTCAATGAAATTTAATGAAATTTAATATTTCAATGAAATTCAATATTTCATTGAAATTTAAATTTTCAATGAAATTTAATGTTTCATTGAAATTTAAATTTTCAATGAAATTTAATATTTCAATATCAACTTCAATATTAACGATCAACTTTTAATATTTAATAAACGGGTGAGGAAACCTCCGTTCTCCTTTTGTCAGTATATTCAGAGAATATACCATGACGACTAGTAAAACTTTCATGAACATCTATCCAATTAAATAGTTTTTAACAACAACTTTAACGAGGCCGCATGGGCGGGGTCCAAAAAAACCGGTCGATTCTCAATTTTTTTTTCTGATGACAGTATTGCGATGACAGGGTCGGGATTTTACACCCACCTCATGAATATGCATGCCAAGGTTGATTTTTGTTTACAGAAAAAAAATGGATAAACAATGTAGTGATTATGACTTCAACAATGTGCCGCTGTTGCTGCATGGCCAATTGGTGTAGGGTGACTCTGGCAACTAGGGTGATCTGAAATAAAAACTAAAAAAAATTACATTTAGTATAATGATGAAACTTTCGTATGAACTCGAGAGTATTTTCGAAATTTTAAATAATTACGAAGACGGCGAGCCCTATTCATATTGTTAAAATGTTGAACTCGTGCAGATCTTTCAAAACATGAACTACAAACGGTTTGGCCTATACCTGATCCTTTGATCCTCTGATTTAGTGAAATCCGCAGCAGAAAGAGAAACGGAAATCGGACAAACATAAACCGAAATACTGTTATCAACTCAAATTTCCGGAAAAAGTAGCTTTCGTTATAAACACTATACGAATATCTCATTTTTTGTGGCGTTTTGTTCGTTGCAGAGATTATTATCTGTGCGAGGTGGGTTACTCAAAAGATTCGGATAACCTGCAATTGAGCGGTAGTTGATGAAAAGTCGCTGGAACAATTTAACTCCTTTCTTGCGCAATGTCATCATTTTTTTTATTACGTGACCGAGAAAACTTTCGACAATTATCCCAGAAAAAAAGTCATGCTTATTTGAGAAAAAATATTTGAGGATTCCCGACGCTTTCCAAAAATATCATTGTATGATTCAAGAGCAAGAAGGACATATCTCTTGTACTTTCGAACTGAACCAGTCATCGTTTTATTTATTTATTTTTTCAATTGTTGTGAACAATATTTGTAAATGTTATCGACAATACTTCTCATCGCATCTAGTTATATTTGTTCCTCCACAATCAATGTGATTGTAGTTATTTTTTCAACGAATGCACCATATTTTATTTTCATGAAACAGTTAAAAACAGATAATGTATAAGTAACTAAAAAGCAATCGAATCATCTGTTTAAAATAATTGCTGCAAATATTTTATAAATCAATAATATTTAGTTAAAATTTGGTGTCGCTTTATCGAATAACTAATAATACATTGATTGAACCTAATCGAAAGCTGACAACAAGAAAGTAAGAGAAAAATAAACGAGCAGAAAGTGAACTGGTCATCTGTTCATAATTATCAAAAATATGTAAGTCGAGCCAAAGCTAGTTACTTATCTCAAATTTCAAATAAAAGAAATAAACAAATCTTTAAAATTGACCTTTAGAGTTTCATATTTAACCTTTACTTTACCAAATCAGCAAACAAGCAGGAAGTATGCTCGTCTCTCCAAGAGAGCGCAGGACCCTTAAGTTGTGCTTTATTTTTACAACATAAGCGTGGCAGAATTTCGGCGTAACGACAGGAGAAGAGACGAGGTCGTTGGAGCTTCGCACGTAATACTCGTGGAGGCGTACGGCACGAGGATATAATGTCAAATAGCATAACGACTCGAGTAATGAGCATCATATTTTTTCGGATACAAGTCGTAGCCAAAAGACCTCGACTCGCTTTACAACTACAGTTATACTTCGCTCTTGAGACAGAATTGCACGGAGAACGGATCGTATCCTCGGGAAAATGCATTTATCGTTTGTTCGTCCTCGCGTGCCACAGCGGGTAGCTGGTGTCCTCACTCTTTACTAAAGTAAAGTTGAGCAATTTGCGCAGCCTACTACAGTCAATTCCAAAAAGCGATTCTCTGCACACTTCTCAAAACTGGACCATAGTTATTAGCAAAAGTACTCAAAAAATAAATAAAATACACAATAAACAAAACTGTATATTTTTCGAAATCTTATCGCTATACTGATCCTATTTCAACACGTAATATTGATATTCTACGCGAGAACAAGGAAATATACTTTTTTAAATCTATTTTTATTAAGGGAGACTTTGTCCTTGGAGTGCCATATTTCAGGTGTTTACATTTTATTTTTTTTAAAGGAAACGAGTAAAGCTTTTTGAGTGCGGTTTTTTTCTTGCTTCTATTCATGATATACAAAACGTACAAAAAAATTTTTTTGAAAAAAAAACTAAAATGGCGGCTGTTGCAGCTCCGCGAAAACAGGTCCTCAAATCGCGGGAGGTAAACGGCTGACATCACTGCCCCCTCTTTGTTGATCTGAAACACAAATTCAAAGCGTATTATCAATCTGTGACCCTTTGGCCATGGAATGACGGATGGGTTTTTCGTTTAGTACAAATTTCGGAAAATGGCGGCAATTTAAAAAAAATCGGATTTTCGCGTTTTTTTCGCATAAAAAGATAAATAATAAATGCAAAAATGTATCTATAGAAAAAACGATCCGTCATTCCGTGAAGACATATTTTCTGAGTATGCTCTCCAAATTTCAGGTCGATATGTTTATTACAGCGGTCAGGAGAATGTCAGCCATTTTTAAAAACGTGTTTTCGAGAAAAACGCGTTTAAAGTTTTGTAATGTGTTGACACAAATGTGTTTATAATTACCGATAATCGGCAATGCCTGGTCCATAGAGGCATCCCCCCTCTTCTTCTAGCTGCTCATGTTGAGCCGCTAACATCTCCCGCTGGGCACAAAGGACAAAGTCTCCGTTAAAAAGTTTAAGTTATATTGATTTTTTTTTGCGTTGAGTTAGCTTGTTTTTCGTGATTTTCTTGAGTGAGGCTTGTCAAGGCAGTCGCGCATCAAATTCCAAACAAAATCAGCCATCATGTGTGTGTGTCCCATCTTACTTGATACATATAATATCTTCGATGATTTTCAAGCCTTGGTGGAAGCGTTCTCCTTACTTTTCACTAGAGGAGTCAGGATTTTCTGCGAATTCATCTTGATATTTTATTTCGATCCCGAAATAAGAAAAAAAAGCACTTTGCAGGGAATCTGTAATTTTTTTTCTAAGTTTCCAAATAACATACTCTCTGCATGTATAACAAAATGTATAAGGGCAGTTCGAACAAGCTCATCTTCATGGATCAATGGATTCTTTTATAACAGTCAATAATAAACTTAAAAAATAAATGAAAAAGTGAATGAACCGCTAACGACGCTCACTATGATATTAAAATTCATTTGGAAACACTGTGTAGTAACTTGAAATATAGGATGCTATAGGTATCACCAGTAGGCATGTTACAAAAAATCATACGAATTTTTTCGCCAACCAACATTTTTTTTCTTTATTTGGGTAATCGATCGAAAAATGATCGAATCGTTATTTCATTCCCGTTTTTGGTAGCGAGTTATCTACGATAACATCATAAATTGTATAGTTTATTCCTCTCAAGAATTCGTATACGAGTTGCAAGAAAAACTCACTTTTTCGATAAGTAAAATATTAGTAGGATCAATATTAGTAAGTCAAGTAACCACGAATGCTGTTAGTTTGTCGCGAATATTTTATGTTTATTTCTAAATCGTCCACTACTTTTTGAACAGGCCTGTACGCGAGTATCGTCGAGTGAACGAATTGTAAGCCGTAAATCAGACTTTTCGCAACTTTCACGCTTTGTTTGTACATTTTTGTTGTCTTATTGTGCTCAGGAAGATTATCGAACCGGAAGGACACGTCTGGATACGGCGTTCGCCTTTGCCAATATGTATGTGTATATGTGTACACACCTACGCTCATAGATACGTATATATACATATATATATATATATATATATATATATATATATATATATATATATATATATATATATATATATATATATATATATATATATATATATATATATATATATATATATATATATATATATATATACATCGAGGTTATGACTTGTTGACGGACTCGGTACCGCCACCTATTTAATGCCTTTATTATTTTATGGTCGGCGCGCGAGGCCTCGATCCCCAAATATCCATCTCTCTCTGTCCGTTGTTCGGCCCCGATGTTCTGGGGCCAGACGCGAGTCCGTGAAGTCCCATAAATGCACCACGCGACGCGTAGACGTTCTGCTTTCACGACAGACATTCCAAATAGTCCCAAAATATATTGCACCCTCTCTGTACCCTCTAACCCTGCGTGTAGCTTCGAAATATAACGCATCATTTCATGCAGTTAGTTCCACGTCCGCACGTGGGTCGTACGGCATCGAGTACGCAAATATTTTACGAAAGTAAAATGGTTTAAGTTGCACGCGTCTCACGAAAGGATTGACCGATTTTTACAGCTTCCTTCGAAAGATAGTTTTGGTACTATGGCTTCCTTTTATGAATTTGGACAATTTAAAAAAGTTTCATGTTGGGTCGTTTTTAGTTACAATGCCAGGTTTTGAATGATTGAGGCGGCCGAGGTTTATTTAGTAGGCGGTTTATTTATATGGAAAAATCAACACGCTGTAAAGTTATTTTCAACATTTCGATTTTTGTAATAGAAAAGGGGGCCTATTATATGAAATAATTGGCAGAAAATAAATTCAAGACAAAATGTTGGATTGGTAATCAGCTAATGGAGGCTTGATCATTTTGAGTGCTGTTTAATTCGTGAATAGCTATCGCTATTGTGGAAGCAGATAAAGTGGTACTCAAATGAAAATCAATTGAGGTTATTTCAACGGGCAACATTTCCATCACGTCAGTGGTGACGGTCTCGTGAAATTTACCATGGTTCTTTCGTTTAATCGCCTTGGTTCTGATTACATGATAATCAGAACCAAACTTACTACTGGTAAGACCTAATTGGCTCCGTGCAGGGAGTAGGGTGGGGGCAATGAAATCGAACGCAGCGCCCGCAGTGAACAAAGATTGCAAGAAACTCGGCTATTTATCTCTCAAATTTGTGTCTGTCTAGTACGAGATTTTTGCAACAAAATTCAAATATTGTTTTATTGAAAGTGGATCATGTCAGTTACAGTGTAATAAATAGCAAAAATACCGGAAACAATAGTTCATGCAAATTTTATCGATTTCTCACGCCAAATTGAAAGGTAGCACAACGCAACAAATGGATAGCTGCAGTTTTACCTTTACAGAAGTTTTGTAAGACGTCAACGAAATAGAGGTTTGCCTTATGATAGGAGCTTGAATTATTATACTCGGGTCATGTGCTGTCCGCAACTCCCCTGCGTCTCTGATGTGTTAAGCAGATACCAACAGTTTCCCCTTAAATTGAGTTTGAGGTTGGAAATTAATATTGTGTTATACTTTCGAAGCCGATCTTTGAAATGATGCTCATTTCGGTCTGACAAGAAAATGTTATTTATCATATCATAGATTCATGCAGCAACGATACATGTTTATTCAATTTTAATTTGAAAATTTAGAAAGGTTAATATATAACTTCATTTTTCTCATCTTATATCAAAATTACAAGTAAACACAAATACACATTTTACGGAAACGTTTCTGACTTTTTTCAGTTTACTGAAAGGAAACGCTTCTTGCCGTCGTTGGTCACAAAAATTCATTTAACGCAAACAAATTAAATGCAATTGATGCGCGATTTTAATTCTTATAATTGATCACAATATTATAACCACAATCACAGAGCCTCTGACAGAGTTTTCAAATGAATTTTCATTTCATAGTGAGTGTCGTTAGCAGTTCATTCAAGAATTTTGTTCGTATTATTTGCTATTATAAATTAATTCAGCGATATGTTGACGTCGGCAAAGGAAAGACGAGCTTTGTTCGAACTACCCTAATACATTCTGTTATATACCCGGAGATTATGTTATTTAAAAAAAAATACAGATTTCGTGGAAAGTGCTTCTTTGCCTTCTTATTTCAGAATAGAAATAAAGGACGAAGATTAATTCGCAGAAAATTTTCACTCCTTCAGTGAAGAGCAAGGAGAACACTTTTACCAACACATAGGAATCATGGAAGATAGGTATCAGGGAAGATGGGACACACACATGATGACTAATTACGTTTGAAGTTTAATGCGCGGCTGCCTCGACAAATTTTACTCAAGAAAATCACGGAAAAAAAGCTCACTCAATATAAAAATGTTTAATAAAACTTACATTTTTCAATAAAATTATATTTTATAAAGCGATAGTATATTTCCGTGTTCTCACGTAGAATATCAATGTTAAGTGTTATTTTTGTATACGTAAATAAAAAGTCGACCGTAATTAATTTTCTTATTAATACTCAATACTATAATCCTTTCTCAATCTATCCAAGATAAGGATTACTACATATGAAAGAAACAAGAAGCATTTGATTCACCAGCCCCTGACACCGTCCTTTCAAAGAAACGGAAGTCTTGACATCCACGAAAATACGAAATTATGTCAAATTCTTTACGAGTTAAATGTGAAAAGAAACCCCGAAAATAGGCATCGAAAGACATCTTCTGCGAAATGTAAAATAGATGCAAAAATGCATCTCTTCTAGTGAGTTTATTTTTCTATTCCCAGCATTGTTTCTTCGGTCTTTTTTTGCATCTTACATCCTTGGGGTACGGCTAAAAAACCGTTACGGGGAAGAAAAAATCTGGCTTTCCCATTCCTTTTTTTGCTGGAAAATTCTTTGGTGAAACCTTTTTTGGGGCCTCGCTGCGTGTTGTAACGGGCAACCTGACACTATTTGGCAAACAATGCCCCACGCTGGAGAGTACTAAGTGGCAGTGTTACGCATTTTACGAGGAAACCCCGGTGGGGTATCGAAGTTTGAGCCTCGCTGTGGTTCTCGCGTCGTTTTCTTTCTGCCTTTTGTACTCTCTGTTTCTCATTTTCTTTCTCCCAGGATGCAGCATGTATAGAGGGAAATATCTCGTTTAACAACTTTTAGAACTAAGGCAATTTTAAGAACGCCTTCTTCAGCTTTCGATGAAAAAATACTCATTGTCAGCTACATATTTCAGACTTGATTTATTTTTCACTCCAATTTCATTCACATAAGGTAAAAACGGCCAAGCATGCGATGAAACAGGAACAGGAAAAGAGGTATTTCTGCCGAGAGGTATCATATATACGATGCTTTTTCTTGGAGGGCGTGCGTTTCACTAGTTCGTGCCTCGAAGCACCGCAGCAGGTCAAAAGTGTCCTTTGGTAGAAATGAAATTGAAAAAAATACAACTCGCCACTGCCAGCAAGAGGGTATACGAAGGCACACGACTAGACATTTTTTTACTTTACGACTATCATAAACCAATAACCCTAAAAGGCTATATGTATGTGTATATGTCGTTACACACACACACACACACACACACACACACACACACACACACACACACACACACACACACACACACACACACACACACACACACACACACACACACACACACACACACACACACACACACACACACACACACACACACACACACACACACACACACACACACACGCACACGCACGCACGCACGCACGCACGCACGCACGCACACACACACACACACACACACACGCACACGCACGCACGCACACGCACACACACGCACGCACGCACGCACACACACACACACACACGCACGCACGTACACACACACACACAGGCACGCACGCGCACACAGGCACGCACGCGCGCACACACACACACACACGCACGCACACACACACACACACACAGGCACGCACGCGCACACACACACACACTCAACGGTATGTTTTGGTGGGTATAATGATTTGGCCCACGGCCAAAAAAATTGTTGAATTTTTCTCGCACGCGCGTCTTTGTGATTTACCGCGTTTTTCCTGCTCCGCTGTTTTATCCGCCGGACTTGCAAGCACCCGAAGATTCACTGGTCTCTCAGTCTTCAGCCACTCTGATTCTCTTGATCTCGAAAAAAGGAATACTCCTTTCGACACCCTGCAGCTTTTATCGTATAGGCACCCTTGATCGCACTCAAAGCGATTGGGTGCAGCATCCGGATGTTTTTTTCCTAGCTTTCGTTTCCGTATAATATTGTTCTGTGTACCAGAAAAATCTATCGGATATCTTGATAGATAATTACCAATAATAAAAGACCATAGGAAACTGCAAAATTCAATATTTATTTGAAAATGGGCATTTATATCGATAGGTTGTTTAGTTTAATACGAATTGAATTAGTAATGAATTCAATCAACCCTTCATTTCCATGGTAGGATGAAACTTGAGAGGTTCCTATAGATACAACGTGAAAATAAAGGATTTTTACATTGTTTGTAAAAAAATGTAATAACCGGTTATGAAAAATTGTTTGTGTTTCGAGTGCCTATTATTATTTTACTATACTCGAAAGATCAACATTCAATGTAATGAATATTGAGAGATAATACATTGACTCGTGATATTGTTATAATGAAATGTGTATTCAGATATGCCATTGAACAACATAATCAACGATATTACGGAAACGGAGAAAAATATTTTGCATATCGGATTATTCGACATTTTAAGGCGTTACATTTGAGAAGGAAAAAAAATTCTCGTTTTTTATTGGCTCAAATGACGTATGAACATTGTAAGAATAAATACAAAAGGAAATATGCGCGAAAAAATGTTGAAAACATGTTTAGAGTTCATTTTCGCACGTGCCTCCGAGCACGTTAAAACGCACGAACCAGCCTAGACGGTGAAAGTAGCAATTTCGAGTAATTTAGGCTATAATTTTCAATGAGCCTTCCAAGGGACTCTTTCAAGTCATGACTGCCTTACGATTAAGGATTGGCTACGATAGTTACAATGTTTGCAATGAAATTGATGACCACCGCGTAAGAGCTGTGAAGCGCTCGTCGTCTTCAGCCAGCAATGATACTGAGGAGCATAATTTGAACCTGGAAGGGATGCTTTATGGTCCTGCTATCACCGAGTAAATGTCAAAAAATCAGTAAGCCCCTATTTAACAAAACTTACGTAGGAATACCGGTTTGAAATTGTAAACGCGTTTTTCTCGAAAACTAGTTTTTGAAATCGAGAGGAAGCATAATTCGGACAGCTTTCATCCAATTGATTTGAAATTTTACTTGTAGCTTCTTAGATAGATTCTCTAAAGAAGTACACACGATCTACAATTTCTCAACAATTTTCGTTCTTATAAACAAATCAAGGCCGATTATTTAGAAAAAAAAAAACAACTTTATTTGAACGATACAAGAAAAGAACTATATTTTTTATAATCGTGTGTACTTCTCTAGCGAAACTAATGTAAATGACGATCCATAAAAAATACCTACTGCTTCCTTCCGCAGAGTGCCTGAAAAATGCTATTAGTGTAGCTATGACTGAGCCGCCAGTTTGTATTTTTTTTTGCTAAAAAAAACCCACCAAACCTCATTTGATTGGTTTTTTGGTATTCTCAAATAAGTCCCATAAACGTCGCATTTTTCGGTGAACCACATTAGATGTAACGTCAATAGATTTTCTTTATTATTCTATAGCCGAGTTTCGTCCGATCGCGAATGGGTAAATGTTTCAACAATCCCAATGAAATTGTTCACATTTTTAGGCACAGATAATAATACTTCACCGAGGAGAAACCAATTAGGTCTTATGATTAATCGGAATGTGATAAATAAGTGGGATGCATTTAGGAAAAATAAACTCCGATGGTAATGTCGCTCACTACCATCGAGGACCAAAACTATGTATGTAGATATGCAACGCCCTAATCCCTGAATAAGCTGTAATCGGAGTATACACATGTGTATATACATCTATTGGGCTACACCCTGTTATTATACTGATTTCCAGGACGTGGAAGCCGTCAAATATTTGTAAACTTCCGTTAGCATTGTATGGCGATATTTCAATCCAGCGCAGGTCCGTTTCCCCGTATACCGAAGGTACACATAACCTCATATAGAGTATAATAACCGCAGGGAGCCTTGGTTTTTCCGAAAAACTTATTTCGACAGACTCGTTGCTCCGCTACTCCGCCCACGGTTCGCTGTAAGTCACGAGTCTCTTTCACTCTCCATCTCTGTCTCTCGCTCTCTCACACGCACATATTCAAACACTCTCCCTCTCTTTTTCGCCCTTTGACGTTGAGACTTTTTCGAAAATGCCGACACTCTCTCGGGGGCCATATGCCGCTAATTTCACTGATTTACCGTGACGAGAGTTGAAAAAGCTGAAGAAAACCCAATGGCCCAGCGTCTGTACCTTTTCTTCCTCAGAGAACGTAAGGACCGAGCTATCACGTGTATACACACACACACACACACACGCGCGCGCGCGCTTATGCGTGTACATCCATCCGAATGTGCGTTTACATTTGCGTATGGTATACGGGGTTGCGTTCTATATGAGAAAAGAGGAAGACCGCCATGAGCCGTAGCGAATTTGAGTTCGTATTCAGCTGAGATTCGTCACTCGCCGCGGGGGTGGCCCCGGACGATAATCTATTTATTGCGTGCATAATCGTTCACTCGACGAGTCTATTCAGCCGTACAAGCTGTACGCATACATATGTATTTGTGACGGTAGAGCATGGAAAAAGTACGTTTTTGCTAATGCACATTGGTATAAACGAACTTACGTACATTTTCGCTTTTTATAATTAAACAATGGTGGATATACATCTGGTAATACATTTTCTATAAACAAAAACAATCTTTTACTTCTGTGTGTACTGTTGGTTATTACTATGGAAAATGTATTGGTAAAAGTACCATTTGGGTAAGGTTCCGAAAAACCCCCCAACCTCCGATCGAACTGAAATTTTCTACAGAAACATTTAATATTTCAAGACAATCCCTAAAGGGATTTTCGGCGATGCGCAATAGTTTTTGGGTTTGTTTATTTGGATTTGTGTGGGTTTGTTTGTGTTTGTTTGGGTGTTTCGTTTGGACAAAACGGAGAGCGCGATAACATATATAGGTATGAACGGAGACGTAGCAGATATATATATAGTCGGCGCGCGTTAAAAAGAAAAACTTCAAAATTCCATATCTCGAAAATTATTGTAAGTCGCGAAAAATCTCTTTAGGGATTGTCTTAAAATATTGAAAGGAAGGTTTGTGCAACATTTCAGCTCGATCGGAGGTCGGGGATTGTCGGAACCTTATCCGTGCCATTTTTAACATTTGAAACTGCCTTAACATTTGAAAGAGAGGGCAAGTTTGTGTCCATTTAAATATTGGTTGATACTTGTGCCGTTTTTTTGTCAAACAGGTCCGACGATTGGTCCAGAACCAAATGTTGAAGAGTGTTGTATTTCTAATCATTGTGTGCTGATTCAATGGAGTATTTTTACGATTCCAATCTCAATCGTTTGCAATCAGCAAAAAGTTTGTCGGACCATGTCCGATCGGTTGTTGTCCCTCGATTTAATAGTTACGAGAGGCGCAAGAAAAATCCATCCTGTAGAGACGATTTTTTGTTTACCGTCTCGCAGACAAACTCGTTTGCCGAAAAAGCTTCGATCTGATGGAAAGAATGAAGTTTCCGTCGGCCGCAAGTTGCAAAGGGACAGACGTAGCGAGGGAAAAAGATTCCATGACCGGTGACACGCCGAATTCAACAGGAATATTCCCGGGGCGACGATAATTGGCATTAACTCCGTTCTCGGGTCGTAATACTTTCGCACATCATCAGCTCGGCTGTTTTCCTTGGCCGTACTTGAGAGGAGCCACTCCTCGGAGTGTATTAGTGCACGCGTAAAAGAATCGTGACGATTGCTTTTTCGCGATGGGCGTTTCGGGTTTCTCATTGTACATAAAAGCAACGTGGGAATTGTCAGGGCTGTGTGGATCAAGCTGGACAATTCGTACCGCAAAGTCGAGGCAAACGAAATTAATGCATTTTAAGCCAGTTGGAAACAATCAAGTTTCCCAGTGGTACCGATGAATTTTGATGGTCCTACGTGTGGCCGACGAAACATCCAACGAGGTTGGTTAATATGCGCAGACTAAACGACTCCCAAGAGTCCAATACCGTCACCCTCATCTGTCGCTATGCAACTTACGATCCACCAACAGAACTCGCAACAATACTCTTCTATATACGTAATAACAACGGAAGGATCATTCTCACTATTTTCACGACAGTACGGGGGGGGGGGGGGGCGTAGCTTCTTTTTGTCGTCTGACGTTAATGACCCGACTGGTCCCGGTGTGCGTCCCGTCCTTACTCTGTAATTTGTAAGTGCGGAACGCCAAAGAGTCGAGTCATTACCGACGCGCTACCGTTCCGAATGTTCCGATGCGTATACCAGGTTCGATATTTTTTGTTGAAAATACCTTTTTACACTTGAGAGTTAAAATTATGTCGGTTAAATTGTTTATACTGAGCGTCAAATTTCTTCTGCAAAAATAAGTGCGAAAACGAATAGTTTTGCGTAGTTAAGCCACTCAAGAGCAATCACGAATGAACAAGGAAAAATAGGCTCTTACGCAAAGAAAATCATGGTATACGTAAACGATGAGAAACGAGAATAGGAGTTCTCAAGGTCAAGCGAATGCGAGGTGAAAATGAAGATGTCTGATGCGAAAAACGATGAGAATCATGATGAGGGTGACCACCCCCAATGCTCACTGGCGAGCGGAGATAATGTGCAGAGGTTGGTCCGAATATTCCTTCTGTATCTTCAAATGCCATCAAAGTCCTCTTGACTGTATATATATGATCCTACGTAGTATACCTGCTCGTTCGAAAAAGGCATCGTCGGCAAGGCAGCTGTTCTCTAATTGAATAATCTAGTTCCCAATTCGATACGGAGATTTCGCTCGAGAAAAAGCTCAGTGTCGAAAAGTCATGATGGCTAAATGTTGAACAACATGCCAAAGCTAAAAGGCGGCTGCAGAGGGTACCCCAGAAAGAAATAAAAAGAATACGATGCACATGCGTC
The DNA here is from genome assembly GCA_963210295.1 of Ophion ellenae. Lineage (NCBI taxonomy): Eukaryota > Metazoa > Arthropoda > Insecta > Hymenoptera > Ichneumonidae > Ophion > Ophion ellenae. Next base: position 2,031,883 of record OY723394.1, read on the forward strand.
GTGGGATATTCACCGCCGTTTTGACATACGTTTGCTTCTTTCCACCCTTACGCATCTACGTTGGTATACGCCTATAAATGTGTTCCTTTTAAGGATCATTCGTTGCATTCGAGATTTCATGCTTCGGTTATTGTTTGTCTTCGAAGTTTATAAAGGCCCTTCAACATGATATTGAAGGAATGATAGGAGCAATCCAACGTAATGCCTGAACATTAACGCACGATTTTTTATACCTACTTGTTAAAACTTTGCGGGTACAAAACAGCTAATTTGCAGTAGAAAATTAGCGATGCTAAGTTTGAAAGTTTTTTTTTCGCGGATTATGTGTTATTTTTAGAGAAAAAAAGAATGATGTACGGGTTACTAATTACGTGTTGATAATTACGGGTCCATTCAAAGAAGAAAAAAACGGATTTTGGTAATTCAAGGGGCAATTATTCGCGTAATGGTTACTTGCTCAACAGTCGATTTGGTGTCGCAAAACTGTGGATTTTTTCCGAATTTTATCTCTATACTAATCCTACTTTTAATACTTAACATTGATATTATACGTAAGAACACGAAAATACACTATTTCTTTATATAATCTAATGTTATTGTAAAATTTAAGTTTTATTGCATATTTTTTTCAGGGATTTTCTTCAGCACGACCTGTTGAGGCAGTCGCACACCAAACTCCAAACGTAATCAGCTATCATGTCTGTCTCCCATCGTCCCTGATACTTATCTTCCGTGATTTTCATGTCTTGGTGGTGCGCTCTCCTTGCTCTTCAGTGAGGAGCCAAGATTTTCTGCGAATTTATCTTGATCCTTAATTACTGCCTCGAAATAAAAAAAAACACTTTTTACGAAATCTGTAATCATTTTCCTAAATTTTTAAATAACATACTCTTCGCATATATAATAAAATGTATTAGGGTAGTTCGAACAAATCCTTGCTTCGCTACCGTCGACAAATCACTGAATCCAAATTTAAAAAATAAAAACATTTAGAAATTAACTGCCAACGACGCTCAGTATGAAATTAAAATTCATTTGAAAATGCTGTGTAGTAACGTGGAATAGGTCGTTGGTATAAAATAGGTCCCGCTATTGCAGTAATCACTTGACAAAAAATCATACGATTGTTGCCGGCACCAAGATTTTTTTTTTCTATTGACTTGAGTTAAGAATGCAACGATCTTCGTAATTCGAAGATCGATGCTCCTGGAATCCGAGCACCGCGACACATATTAACGTAGAACCTCCTAAATTTGAGGAAAAAGAAATATCAAAAACAATGGCAAGCGAGCCGGAGGTTTTCTAGAAAATTGGGATCTCAATTCCCACAGTCGCTATACGAACCATCCGAAACGAAACAATCAAACGGTTTCAGATTCAGTATGCTAATGGCTATAGCGCACACCATACGATTTTTGATATATGCAAAAATAACAAAATGGCGGACATTTTACGAAAAAACAAACAACAGACGTGTTTTTTCACCGTTTTTGGCCAAAAAAGTAAATATCAAGATTTAAAAAAATCCTTGATGTGCGCTATAGCTGTAAAGAATATGTGGTTCAAATTTCCCATGAATAGGTTCAGTAGTTTCGAAGATTTTATCAACAAGCCATCGAAAAACGTTGTTTCGAGAAAAACGCGTTTAAAGTTTGTCTGGGTTACATAAATATTTTTTTTTGTGTATTTCGAAAGTGCATTTATTAAGTGTAACAACTTTTATATCAATATCGATAATATAAAGCTATCGAAAAAAATCATGAAAATAGCCTTTTTTAGCGCTTAAGGGGTTACCCCCACTTGCGATTTTGAAAAAATCGTTTTTTTTTGTTGTATTTTTTTGAAGTATAAGTATCTGAGAATATGTCCTGAAAATGTCAAGTCGATCCGAACAAAATTGGCTGAGATATGAGCGTTGAAAGAGAAGAATCCGCGTTGAGAGAGCGTTGAAAGAGAAACGCGTTTTTCTTAAAATGGCATTTCTGAAGTCGGTGACCAAGATTACTCGAACACTAATGAACCGATCTTCTTGAAATTTTGCAGGCTTATACATAAAAATGTAGTCTTTAATCGTTCGATTTTTTTTTTCGTTAAAATCGAACCATTAACTTTGACTGTCCGCCATTTTGTGAAAAATGAATATTTTTTAAAATCCTTCGATTAAAGACTAGTTTATACTTATATTTGACTAAATCCATCCGCATTTTTTTCTTCAGATGATCGACTTCGCCGCAATGTTGGTCACCGCAAACCGTGTATATAAAAACATTATTTCATTCACGGCCATTTGCCACTAAACAATGTAATATTTTTCAATAAAAAAATTACTGGAAGTTCTTCAAGATGTGTTCTTTAAGATGGTATATTGATCGATTAAAAAAGTTTTGTAGTTTTCTTTAAAAAAATTCATGAAAAAGGCCTTTTTTGCGCTACAAGTGGGGGTAACGCCTTAAAGTGCGAAGACCCCTGAAGCGAGACTTCCTGAATATCCCTCGAAAGCGCCCAGCGAGTCAGAATCGACAACGGGAGTGCATGAAAGCCGGTCGGATTCTAAAATGTGCGAACGTTCGTAGACCGTTTCTATACTCAACTGGCGAGGTTGTAAATTAGTAATCTTCATTGCGTCACGGTTGGACGAGGAGATGAGGGAAAGGAAGATCTCGTGTGTTTGCTACAAGCGGGACAGTTTTTTCCTCTCTGTATCGAGCGGATCGTGACCCCGGTGGAAAAAAAATGTGGCTCCACGTCGAAGCGAGGTACGGAGCCCGTTGCGCTCGTCAGACAGGGCACAATGGCGAGAGTCCTGTCCCTTGGGCAGCGGGCGAGAGGTCGCCTTGAGGAATTTGGCGAGACCGAGGGAAAAATTACTCGAGTTACTCGCATTTGGACCAAATCGGGTAAGATCCTCCTGGGTTTTGTGTATCGAGAAGTTCGAAAACGAATGCCCTTCTTCGCTCCCGGACTGCGGGGGGCGTACAGCGCGTGCACGAGCACAAGATCCGACGCGGTGCTGAGTCCACTCGCACTCACGCTTCGAGACCATAACCGCGTGTCTCTTTCGAAAAGGACGATTCGGACAGAGCAAGAGAGCGAGGGAGAGAGAGAAAGGCATGAACGGCGAGCGGGCGAAAAAGAATACAAGAAGAAAAACGGACGTGAGAGCCTCAAGCTCTGTGAGGAAGTAAGTGACATCCGTGACAGTCCCGATAATGCCTGACGTTGTAAAACACTAATGCCCGATCATGAGAAGAAGTCTCCTAGCTCCATGAATACCGGCACATTGTCATCATTGTGCGCAGCCCGGACTCCGTGGCTAATTCGCTGGACAACCAAGTCTGGTCGTCTGATCGTTCCACGCTCTCTCTCTCTCTCTCTCTCTCTCTCTCTCTGGGTTTCTTCTTTTTCTCCTTTAGCGGTTCCTACGCTTCTCCGCCGCGTGTCGACAATAATGCGTGTGCATTGAGTAAACTCTATATCTGGGATACGTCGACGCACTTTCGGCGAGATGGGTCAATCCCGGACGGGGTTTAAATGGGTCCAGTCACCGGAAAGAGCGACGAGAACGAATCGAGATCCGGAGGACTCTGATCACGGGGTGTATTCAACCACTGGGTCCGCTAGATCGACTTTTGAGGCAACACAGAGCGCGCACCTTGTTCGGAAGACGAGCCGCGGCGGGCTGATGAATTTTCCGGATTTAGACCGGCTCCTGTAACTTTCGCGGAAGAAGGAACTTTGACAAAACTGCCGAAACTCAATCATCTGTAAATAAATCGTTCTACAAATCTAAATATATTGACTTTTCCAAAAATCTGAAGATAAAGACAACCAATTCAATGCATTCAAATATTGAGAACAAAACGCCCCTTCCTTTTCCAAGAATAAAACGTATTCACGCTGCGGAATAGGCAATCCACGAGATTCGCGTCGAATTGTTTTCCGTGATACATCCAACTTTTCGAAAAATCGGATTACAGTGGCGCTGGTTTAAAGAATGGAAAGATTTATATTGTTTCTTCGCGATCGGCGTGAAGAAAGGGGACGGAGTTGAATGAGAATAAGAAGAAAAGGGTTATCGACCAGGATAGGTATAATCAGGCTTTATGAAATAAAGCCTGATGTCTCCGCCTCATGTTCCATTTCGGAAATCCCTATAATAGAAGTCGGCGGTTTGTTTGACAACGTAGCGAGCGTGCATACGCATTCTAAATAGGATCCGCCCTACCTTCTTATATATACGCACACACATAAAATATCCTCACAAACTTCCGCCATAATATATAACTTTTTCTCGAAGTATTTTTATTTTTTACGTGGTTTTTTCCCCACAACCATATACCCTAAAAACCTTTCAGATTTTTACGTTTCTCTATATTCCCTCTTTTACTTTATGCTCCTTGTTTTACAAATCCTTTATGTACATTATTTTCCCACGATATTCGATCGACAAGTATATTAAGGTAGTACCTCCACAGTAGAGTTGAATTAAGAAATGGTTGAAATTTGACATATACGTTATGTAATACATTATCCAAACACCTGTGCAATTTGAATAAGTTTGACCACCCCAAACCTGAGATATTTTCACTTAAAGTTGGCTTGGTTTACACGTAACAAATGCGTTATGATGGGCAAACAGAGCATCATTAATTCTACCGTCAAAACTAAAATTAAGAAATTGATGAAAAACGAGGATAAGCTAAAGTAAGATATCACGAATAATGTGAAAAAAATGAGAATGATTCACCATCTAGTTTCCAAGATATAACCATGAGAAGCCTTCACAATCTTGATGCAAAGCCTGGCAAAGCCTGGAAAAAAAACAATTGGGGCAAATCCTGGACAGTCCCGGCAAAAAAGTTTACTGGCAATGGTCGATCAAAAACACAATACAAAATATATTTTACGGCAATAAATGATATCCATCGTATTATCTACTAGTACCGAGTCAATATTGCGTAGTTTTTAATTCTATTCATTACTAATTAAACCAATTATCAATCTTTTAAACATGAACATGGTATGTAAACTTTTGGTTGAGATTTTCGCTGAGGAAGTACCTTAATTGCGAATACTCTACTCATATTCAAAAAGATACGACCGAATCCTTCCGCTAACTTTCAACCAGGCACGCGAAATATTAGTCAGATGCGTTTTATGGGCTTTTTCGTGTACTTCCATAAACGCTAGCATACGTGTACTTTTCTTCGCATAAATTTCGTATCTGGTCGTCATTGGGCATAACAACCTGATCGGTCTGAAAACAAAATATAAGCGATAACGTAAAAAAATAACGCCTTAATATCTCTCGCCCGAATCTCTCATACCAAAAAAGAATAACTATGCCGCATGACGTATAGAGCCTCATAGTAAAAAGAAACTGAGGACTTTTGTAAAGATACGCAATAACTGCATGTACCCGGGCGAAGCATGCAGACAAAATGTTGAGGGCCTTGATGCATTGCCGCGTTTTAACCTTTGAATAATGATATATGGAACGTAATGTTGGCACTCTTTTGTGCCACATTAACGTAATTTGTGGAAATGATGACTCCATTATTTTGCCTGAATGAAAAGTGCTGCTAAAAGTCATCGTTTGCTTGTGGGTGCTTACAAAGAACATGCTCCGTCGGTAAGCATGTGGGAAAAGTTGTTTCAACATTCTGGACAGTATGATTTTGATTTGGATGCTAAACCGCATGGAATGCCGACGTAAAAATTTGAAGACGCACTACTGCAAACGTTACTGGACAAAGCGGCCTGCCAAACGGCAAAAGAATTGGCAGCAGCGGTAAACGCTACCCAACAGTGCATTTCCTTGCACCTCAATTCCATAAGAATCGTCCAAAAGCAAGGAAATTAGGTGCTACACCAAAATTTACAGTATGGCAATACCAGACCACATGTTCATGAAAACGTTAAGAAGAGAGTAGGGGTTTCAGCGTGAAAAAAATACTTTTTTGCCATTTTTTTTTCATCTATATGGATAGAGTAAACTTATTGAAACGTTTTGTACATCGTTAAGTGTCATTTCAAGAACATTCCGTGAAATTTGTACGCGAAAATATCCACAAACAAGCCGGTGCCGCGTTTTTCTCGAAACCACTTTTTCAAAGTCCGTGTTCACTGCCATTTGAAAACTACCGATTTATTTCAAACTTGGTACACACTTTCTACGTATAAAATACCTCCCCCAACGGTTAGTTTGTGATTTTTTTTTACATTGAGGGGGTTTTCCACCCCCAAAATGGCGGAATTTTTCGTGAAAAATAGCACTTTCCACTTTACATGACCACCAAAAATTTAGAAATGAAAAAAAAATATCAGAGACCATTGGGGGGAGGATTTGATGATACTTTGACTAAATTTTAATGGTACTTGTTTCTAGATAATTTCTAGCTGAGATACAGTGATCACCGCAAATCGTGTTTTTCCAAAGGCGTTCTTGGAAAAGCTTTGTCACCGGCTTGTTAGTGGATATTTTCGCGTACAAATTTCAGGGAATGTTCTTGAAATGACACTTAACAATGTACAAAAGGTTTCAATGAATTTACTCTACCCTTCCCTTAAGAATTATCTAGATGGAGTGAACTGGGCGATTCTACCTCACCCGCCATATTCGGCAGACATTGCTCCCTCAGATTGATATTCGTTTCGCTCGATGGCGTCAGCTCTTTCTGGAGAGTGGCTCAGTTCTTATGAAGAAAACAATAATCGTCTTCACAACTGGATCGCTTCAAAACTACCAGTACCATCGTAGAATCCGTTTATTGCCTCAAACATGGGCAAAGGTTGTAGCTTCCGATGGAACATATTTTCAATAAAGTAACAATGATTCATTATGTTACAAATTAATGTGTTATTGTATGAAAAAATATTGAACACGTGAATATCCATATACGCGTTCAAGTGTATTTTCCATTTAGCAATGGCGTGCATTAACGGAATTTACACACGTGGCTGTGCAGCGCGTCGCTCCGCCCATAGAAGATCGAACTACAAAGTGAGTGCCGCGCCACCGACGCCGACGCCGTGAAACAAACTCGCGCTCTCTTTTGCCTGAATGTTTTACTTCTGGTCCCATTGAAACCGTCATTCCGTAGGGTAGCACTGAAGAAACCCACCCCTTGATGGTATCTCATCCTTCTTTCTCTCACCATTTAACTCTCGCTCTCCAATTCTCTCCGTCTTGGTTGTCTTTGTCTGCCTGCTTGCCTCTGCCTGCTTGTTGGTAATCAGACCAAGAAGAATTGTGCAATGAGGAGGGAAGTATCGCTGTGAACAACTTTAACGCTTCGGATGGATTTGTTTTCAAGGGAGCATAATGTTTGCTGGCAGTTTCAAATAAGTCTGAATGATTCGGCGGAACAACTGTTGTTTTTATTCCCGGCCCAAGGTTGGAAAATCCGTTTTCGTCTCTAGGCTGACGACCGGTCTAGAGATTTGCCGTCAATGCGGTTCATGATGTATACGGGAAAAAATAGTTATTTGCTAAAGGGTCGGAACGTCCAGAGGCAGCGATCAATGTGCTATATCGGTGATTCGAAGGTGTTTTACATTTTTATTCAAATCTACTGTTTCAGCAACTTCTAAATTACTCCAAAGTTCAATCTCTCAGAAAATAATTTTCTTTTCGCAGAGGGAAGACCAGGACTATAAATTCGATTTTTCCTTGCGCCGTATCAACCCTCCCCGGAGCCCTTTGAAGGACCCTTGAGCGGCTAGAATAGGCACGAGTAGAAGTGCCTGCACGGAAGCCAAACATCCAAAAGCCATCAGCAACTAATTATCAGCTTGTTGGGGCGAAATTTATCGAGGCTGTTTATCCGGCCAATCAGTAGCGGCCATATTTTTTTTCTTGTTTCTCATTCGGTGGTCGCACTACAGCGTGCCAAGATCGTTGAAAAACAGGGTGGCCTGGATCTCGGTGCGCTTTCATCTATCCTCGACATCTCTGCATCTCCATGCGTTTGCCGGAAAGTCTGGCTTCGAAGTACAAACGAAACCAACTCTAGTCTTCCCCGAATTCACTTGAAGTTTTTCTTACGCCCCCTCTGCTCAACTCGCGCTATATCATATATCGTGTCCATTTTCCCGCTAACAAAAAAAATGCGTAGTTTTTGTGCCTTATTGCCGTTCTCTCTGTTCTCAAATAGTTTATTGCGAGCAACAATTGTATATTTGTAAATTTTGTCTGAAACATGGACTCTTGGTTATAACACAATGGAACGAAAAATCTTGATGCCGACAAAATTCGTATGATTTCTTCTCAAGTGACTAGTGGTGAGTCCTATATACCAACCTATAGGGGAAGTTGGGGCAAGATGATAATGCTAAGGTCATGTTTAAATAAAACAATACATATATGAGTCAGTCAACTTTAATTATTTTTCAAACTAATCAACATTTATTTTCCATGGATTAATAATCTATACATATTGGCAGTTTCGTGACTGACTGACTGACATATACACAATGCACAGCCTAAACCGCTGAAGATAGAAACATTAAATTTGGAAGACATGTTCCTTACAAGGTCCCAGGTAGGAATTGACGATAAAAAAAGGGCTCGCCAAGCCCTGAAACAAGGCTCACATTTTTTAATTCAGGCTGAGCACCAGCCTGATTTCAGGCCTAGCTGAACCCCTGAATGATAACGCGGTTTCAGGCTGTTGCACACAGGCTTGACCAAAGGCTGGTAGAAAAGCCTGTACTAAGCCTGAAACGACGAAACAACAAGGTTCAAAACGAGCCTTAATGAAGCCTTCACGAGCATTTATGACCAGGCTTATCCCAAACTCTTCTCGAGGCTATATGAGACCTGTTTTTTAGTTTTCTATATTCTACATTGGGATAAATTTAATAAATTTGTAAAGAATTCATTTTATTTATTATATATATTTATTATTCATTATATTATTTGTTATAAAATATATATAAAATATTTTAAACACAATACTTTATTTTATTTATTGTTTATGGGACACGTAATACACAGAGTGTACGCAAACCCCAGAGAGTGAGTATATACGAAATGTGTATGTGACGAGAAAAAAACTTTTTTGTGTACCTCATAAATATCGATAAGAGAATATGTTTAAATGTTCTGAGCTGCCTCCTTCGCTTTCGTTTTTCGTGCCTTCGCACCCGACAAATTTATTGCTACTTTTTTTTCATAAAAGTACAGAAAAAATATTATATAAAATTTATTTTATTTTATCACAACCTGAAACAAGCCTGTATCCAGCTTTTATTTTTTAGCTTTAAAATTCGCTGGCTGAATAAAGCTTGAAATAACTCTGAGTTTAGGCTAAGCAGCCAGTCTTGGTTTCAGGCTGCTCCAAACGATGCAATGAAACCTGGCCCAGGTCTGTCTCACTCAGGCTCGGTGAAACAAGGCTCACACAAGTTTGTTTCCATCGTCAGCCTTTTGATTCCCTACCTGGGGTGTAGAGGTGCACTAAGATTTTTTTTTCGAAAATCAACTGTAAAGGGGTTGAAATGGGGTGTAAAAGTTTGTATAGAAAATTGTATTCCCTGCGTGTATCAACGCGGGTGAGGCCGCGGGCGGTAGCGAGTTCACCAATAAAACGACAAAACTGTCTTTGATTCGTCTTGGGTTATCAGTCTTCATGATTTCTACTAAACTGTAATCTTTGCAACCCACCCAGTAAAATGTAATCTTTTTTACGCGGACACCTTTTGCGCATCGCGAGAAACCTTCCGTAAAGTAATTTACATTAATTATCGAATAAACAAATCCGTTTATACCTGATTACTGCGATTCGTACATATGCTCCAGACAAAATTGGTTTTGCACATCATTATCGAACGTTCGGTTCCCCGCTTACCCTATTCTTCGGAGTCCTGAGTAAGACCACAGCCGTCAGTCATCCGATGTCGGAGACATGAGTGGAAAAGAGAAAAATAATAAATGCGGATTTATCGAGTGTGTTGTATCGTGTTCGGTTGAGCGGGGAATATAAGATGGCAAGGGCTTCGGTATGGAATTGCCAGGTGTTGCTACGCATCGAATGAATGACGAGCCTAGAACTAATGGAGCCACAAATCAATGGTGGCAGGATGGGCGATCATCACTTGTGCCAACACAGGGTGTTGACCGCATGCGGAAACCGACGCTGATTGGTGACGTGCATCTAAATACATATGGGCACGTATTTGTGTACAAATATGTACGCATGTACAGAAAAAACAGCTATACGTATAAGCATGTACACACACACACACACACACACACACACACACACACACACACACGCACGCACGCACGCACGCACGCACGCACGCGCGCACACACACACACACACACACACACGCACGCACACACACGCACGCACACACACGCACGCACGCACGCACACACACACACACACACACACACACACACACACACACACACACACACACACACACACACGCACGGAAAGTTTCAGACACACATGTATACACGTAAGATAGAGATTGGGAAAGGATCAAGTCCTGTTGGTCGGTGATGCTAGACGAGCGATCATCTCCTTACGCTCGATTGACCATATTGTATCGAACTTCGTGTTGTGTGTGCACACTAGTTGTGTGCATAAGTAAAGGCCTAGGAGGTTGATCCATGTTATCCGTAGCATAGCATAGTTGGTGCTCCGTATGAAAGTGATTTAGTATCTTGTGTGTTGTGTTTTTGATGGTCTTTCTCTTCCGTAATCGCAGATTCATCCAAGTGTCAGCTCATACAACCGCGTCTTCATCTCCCCCTGTGCTTATTATATTTCTCTGAAACTTGCCCCCCCCCCGTTTTCGTCGCGCTCTCCTTCTCTTTGTCGTGTTCACACTCTGTGAATTAGCCCCGGGAACGAGATATGCCCCGCTCTCAGTACGCTTGTAAAGTTGTAACCACACACGTGTTATGTACCCGAGAGCCTCAACAACGAGCGCAGGGAAACGAGCAGTCGACTCCCCCTCTCTTTCGTGTTTATTATATTATGTCGATGTGTGCACGCGTGTGGATGTATAGGCAGGGGTCTATTGCAAACGCTCCCCGCATAGATAGACGAAACGTTCGGACTGCTCTTGACTCATCCGCCACACAGACTCGATAACAATACATGTATGGGATACATTATTTTCTTTCTACTCGATTCGCTACCAATTGGGTTCGTCGTCCTCGTTGGATCCATCGTGCGACTCTCGTTTCCTACGTGACCAAATTATTTTAATGTTTTGTCATTATGCTGCATTGTTCATCGCGCACGAAAAGGCTTTGTGATAATTGACGAGATTTTGTTCGGTTACAGTTCATCGAACGTTTATCCCGGCGTGTATTCCACGAGAAAATTGTCATCTTGAATAATAGTATTACTGTTGTGAAAAGTATAATCGGTAGCGTATGTCATGCCAATCGTGTCTTGTTGAAAATTCATCCCTAACGTTACAAAACTTATTGTCACATGAATATTTCAGTGAGTTATATAGGAAATCCAAGGAAAAATGAAAAGATCCATTGAAATCAACTAAATGTGTCTATTTAATACTTGTTTATTTGAATCAACTAAAATTTTAGTAAAATCCATGTTTCCTTAAGTTTGTCTACTATTCCGGAGATTTATTTCAAATATATTTATTTATTTGAATAATACAAAATTGATATGCCTCTAATATTTTGGCATTTAGTGCAATTTATAATAAAAATATTGAGCCTTATATGCTAAGTGTGTCTATTTAGATTTTTTAATTTTGTATCAACTAGCAAATTCCCAGACGTAGTAGTACGCTCTTTCGCCGGAGTGAGGCGCAGGGCCCGAGGCTTCTCCCCCAAGCCGTTCGTAGTCCGACAATGAGCGAGTATAAACTGAGAGTCCGCGAAACCTATCGATGCAGTACGAATTCTGCGCAATGTCGCTCGTGGTCGACCAAGTGTATTCCAAAAGACGCTGAAATTATACATTTTTTTATACCCACACAAGAGGCACATCCTTTCAATATACTGAAAAGGTGGTGACGCAAAAGACTTTTTATAATAGTTTACCATTGCGGTTTGTAAAAACGCAATTGAGAAAAAAATAGTAAATATGCTGGTAGTAGATTAGAATACTAGTTATTCAAATGCAATTTTCCTTCGTTCGAAATAACAGTATTAGAATTTGAGGCACATTTACTGCGGGGAAATAAACTTATGAAAATGTCGCTTATACGTTTAAATCAACAATGTATTTTGATCGAATACTTGTTACTTAACTTTTCTCCATCAAGACATGCTTGGCACAAATCGTGAGGCACAAGGCGTGAGTCAACGAAACAAAATTATTTCACCTAAATAGATAAATCTATTCAAAACACCTAAAAAATCAAATCTCTTCAGAAAAACTGAATATTCAAAACCATTCAAATTGCTTTAACCATTTCAACCAATTTCAAACCTACGTACACGCCAATTATTGAGTCCGATATTATAACATCTAGTTGTCTAGGAAAAATCTGCACCCACAAACGTATACTTCAGGATGTCTTTTCTAAACGTAATTTGTTGACATTTTGTAGAATTCCAAATGCATCTTCGCATTTGCATAATTGATAGCTCGGGAAGAAATTGTTTTGACAAAAAAAAGCTTTCTCCACGAGGGAGCACACAGTAGCCATGATGTTTGCACATATCCATACCGTGCCGCCGAATTTCAAAGGATCGTCAACACAGAGAACTGTGCCGTGTCGCTGGTTAAATAGAGGGCCAGGATGTGGTGAACAGTGGTAATGACGAGCACAATCTGACCGAGGGGTGGGGGCAAAAGCAGTTCTTAAGAGTGAGTGAGAAGGAAACGAGAAATGAAAAATCCGCTGAGAGGTGAGTGAGCACGAAGTAGGAATAATTCACAAGAGGCTATGTGCTAGAATTTGTGGCTACGAGGACCACTCGCATCCATGATCTTCCGGACCGCCGTTTGACAAATGGGTAGGCCGATCAACGTGTGTATACATATATAGGGGGGTATAGGTAAAACCGCGTCTCTTTCCATACGTCTCGAGAGAATCTTGGTCTTTTTTTCTTCATACTCGTTCCGCATTAGTTGACTCGCGTCGATCTTCTTTCTTGGTTCTTCGGCGATCAGCTCGGATACCAGGTTCTCCTTGTGGCGAGCGGCGACCGTTTTCATCGCTGAACGTTGACACATTCGGGGCTTTCTTTACTACCGCTTCAATGTTATTTGTACTATTAGCCGCTGTGCGACCTTTTCCACCAATACCACTGCCGCACAACCTTATATATGGATCTATCGGAGCACTCGTATTGAGGAAGATGGAGAGAGACGGAATGTCCCCCTCTCTCTTTCCCTTGAGTTCCCAGGGCCTGATGCCGCTGCTTTTGCCTTCCCTCTCCCGCTCTCAGCTCACACTGTTACCAGTCCCCGATACGCACCATTGTGTACATACTACCGAGCCGTAGCCCGCCAAAGGCAACACCGATTCGGGCAACGCGCGCCACGTCTGTGATTAATGACTGGCCCGAGGATTGAAATATATTGGGGAGCGATGGGAACGATCCGGCACCGGGAAAATGAACAAACCCCCTGGAAGTCTTCTCGTCATACTTGTTTTGATATTTTTTCTGCTAATATATGTATCCGGGAAATGCGGTACCCTACTTGCATGTTTGCGAAAAATGTTTGCCCCGTTTCCTTATTTGGTTAACGTCAAAGACGATATTTGCTCAGTCATTTTTATATCAAATCTATTGTAACTTGCTAATCTATTGTTTCTGTCATTGGGACGATTGACTATTGCCAAGGCGTCGTCGGCTCCAAGTTATTTGTAAGTTTTTGATTCGATTTTTGGACACTTTATGCATCCTAAATGAATCTCTTGGTGATATCAATTTCAAACGTCTACAAGCATTTCGATTTTAGTCTTGAAACTCCTTGAGCGGACAATCTTTCATGAGATCGAATCTTTCCCTAGATCGAGGTGTGAGTTGTGGTCCTTTAGTGCGTGCAGCTCTTTTTTTTCTTCGCTTTCGTTTCGGACTTTTTGTCGACATGTTGTCACCAATTGTCGTTTGACGTTAGACCGTATATATATATATATAACTTTGCGTGTGTGCGTGCATATGTATACATACACAGATTTTCATTCCCCTCTATGCGCCTCCACGAGTTTATACACAACAGGGTGACACGTAGTTTATGCGATTTCATTGTCGGCATACATTCTACGATGTTCCCGCCATATACGACCTTTTCTCTCGATCCCATAGCAGAAAAGAGCGGTACGAGTTTGATGTCTTCATTCTCGCAGCGTGCCCGTTTTTGTCGGGAATAGATTTTGCGGTTACATAGGATATCGGCTGTCATTGGTCGTTCTCTCAAAACCTAGGAATAAATGCACCATGACATTCGCCTCTTTTCGTCCGCAATTTAACTTGTGCGACGAAAAGAAAAGAATATAACTCGATGATGTATGTTTCTCAGGCCATTTAATACCTCACATGATAAAAGTTTTGAAACCTGTAAAGGAAGGTAAATGTTTTTTTAGAATGAAAAGAATATTTTTGGCAGTAGGGAAAAATAATAAATGCGACAAGTATCCATTTCTTAATGGATAGGGTTTAGGAACTTCAAAAAGTCATGCAGGTTGGGAGCTCGCACATTATTTCGCGGGCAAAACTCCGTCGGTAGGAACGGCTGTTGATTAATTTTTGCTCTTGCATTTTGCAAGCCCAATTACATTATGAGTAAGCACTGTACGAATTTCGGATGTGCCCGTTTTTTTTATATTCTATTAAGACCAACTATTCGAAATATCGATGTGTCAAACAAAACGCAACTCGTCCAGAGATAGAGATTTCGCTAAATTTAGAACCAAATTGAACTTGTTCTGTACCCACGTACAGAATCCGCTATCTCAATACTGACTAAGAAGGAACATCAGTGCCCGCCTTCGATTTTGTTAAAACTCATATATGTAATGAAGCATTGAAAACTATTAGAAACGTATTTTTTTTATCTGCGGAAAACGGGTTTACGGGGGGAAACCACCCCTCAAAGAAAGGCGTGCCGAGGGGTGGTGTTGCCGTTTCACCCACGAAGCAGTCCACTGATCTGAATGAAACAAAAACCAACATTTTTTCAATATAAAGCAATGAAAAATTCACCATCGAAGTATTGAAAGAAAATTAAATTCAGGGACGACATGCCTTTCTTTGGGAGGTCGTTTCCCTCCTTTAAACTGTTTTCCGCCGATAAAAAAACATACATAGCTGATAGTTTTCGATGCTTGAGGACATGTATGAGTTTCAACAAAATCGAAGGCGGACACTTAAGGCCTTATATACGCGAAAAATTTCCAAAATTTTCCTTATTTTCATTATTTTTTATTCCATTAGCCGGAACGGTTAGGAATGTTTAAAGCTTTACAGAATTGAAAAATTCCAAAAATAAGGTATGTTTGCATTTATAATAGATACCGCGCGGCGCGCCCGACCGCCAACTTCAAAGCCGTTTTTCCATGATTCCTTTTTTTGAACTTTGTGAAAGTTCTAACTCTTGAACGAAGGTTCAGATCGCTTTGAAACTTTTACAACATATTCTTAATATCATCACCTTTCGTGTGATTCACAGAAACAAAAATTTCCATGACACAGACAAATATAAAAAAATACAATACCGACAGAAAATTAAGTAAAAAAATTTGGAGGTTCGAATTTTTATTATAATAATTTAAAAAAAATAATATTGTTGGTTCACACTAAAGATACATTCATTATGCAATTATAAATATGTTCATTTTTTTCAGACACCTACATCGATGCCGAGAATTTTACCATCAACGCGCGCGCAAAAAAATGCATTGCTTTAGTATGTTATATCTCCGCCATTTGTTAATATTTCTGATTTTTTTTTAAATATACTTAACCATGTGCATAAATGATCTGTAAAAAAATGTTGTCAATATATGTGTTATTTTTTTTAACCGCGTCAGAAAAGTACCTTCGAAAATTGGCGAAATCGCATACATAACGCCTTAAGTGATGTTCCTTGTAAGTTATAGCGGAACGATAATCATTTCGGAGAATTGTAAAAGGCATAAAAATTAAAATTCTAAAGCGATTTCGAGGCATGTTTGAGGGGGGAAATCCCTTTAGACGCCCGAAAATGAGTCATTTTTCATGAATTTTTTTTAATGTTATAAAGTAATCGCATCATATAAAAAATTTTACCTTATCTTATTACAGCTTTCAAGTGTTAAATGTTTTTTCTTTTTTAAACAAAACAACATGGCGGCGTTATAAGGTATTCCTTTAGGCGTCTTTTGAAAAAAAAACTGCTCATGTTATTGATCAAGAAGTTATTGATCGATCTGGCTGAAATTTTGGGAGGTTTCACACTATAATATTATTGGAAGGATATACCTAAAGTTTTAAGGTTATCGCGTAAATAAATTACTTGTTCTGGGGTAAAAATTGTCGAGAAAAAGGTAAAAAATATGAAATTTTGATTACAAAGCTCACTTAATTTTTAATTTTATACTTTTTTATATTTCCATAGGTATATTCTTCGAATAATGTTAGAGTAAAAAACCACCCAAAATTTCAGCCAGATCGATCAATAACTTTATGACCTATAACATGAGCAGTTTTTTGGAAAACGCCTAAACGAATACCGCATAACGCCGCCATTTTGTTTTATTCAAAAAAGAAAAAATGTTTAACACTTGAAAAGTGTAATAAGATAATGTCAACATTTGAAAATCATGCTATTATTTTATCACCTTAAAAAACTCATGAAAATTGACTCATTTTCGGGCGTCTAAAGGGATTTTCCCCCTTAATCCCGAATATTCCTCACAATACTTCTTCGATCGAAAAAAATTAGCTCGATGCCACAAATATGGCGGGAGTTTGAGTAGGAACTAACGAGACATTAATTCACATATGTTCGCCGACATTCTGTTTGTCACTCTTCGACGTTGTGGAACATTCTGAACACTGAAGTCGAATGAATTCCACTTTTCCCTTGGCACCATTGTTCCCCATAAACAAAATATCCATAGGAAAAAATGGATACGATATTTCTATCGCGTTGATTTTTTTCTACGAATATTTATTTTCGTCTATGGGAAACAGTGATGCCTGAAGTTTTCGAAATTTGTTTGGACGTTTCGTCGGGCTGTTGTAAAACTCTATGGTCATTTTGAGTATAGAAAATTCTTAAACTTGCACGTAATTGATAAAAAAAATCGTCCACACATGAATCCTCATAACAGGACTGATATAATCGGACATAAATCTCATCTTTGGTACAATTTTGTTTGTTAAGTTCAATGCTTTGATTTAGATGTGCAAACTTAATGCACTATTGGTACAGTTTTCAATCAACACTACACCCATAAAAAAAAACTGATCGATTGAAAAAAAATTATCATCGTGAGTATGTGGGTTTCCGGTAACGGCATTGTCATTCTAACCGAAAATGACGTTGTTGCACGTCCCATAGTATGCGTCATGTGATCCTGTAGGACTAATTTGGAGGAGCCGGGGGAAGGAACCGGGAAAGACGAGAATGAGGCCGGGTGTTGGATAACGAAACGCGAGTGTCGGGAAACACCGAAGGCTACAATGTTGCTCGAGTTTCTCGCCTTTTATTGTGACCTGACAATCGAGATGCGTGCCCTTATTGTTAGCTAGTTTGCGGCTCCCCGCAGGGATGCACATCCCCCTCTCACGCGACGGTCTTTTTGTCATCGTTATAATCTCCCAAATGTCTGATTCTTCTGGTGTGATCCTATTCACACCACGGAAGAGCTCGTTGCAATAATTTACAAGATAATTCCTCAATTGTTCGCTGTATGATCTCTACAATGGTGATGTTTAATTCTATTATTGAGAACAAATAGAAACATTATTAACAAACTGAAGTTACTTTTCATGATCTTTCTGTAAATTTCAATTTGCTAGCTACCAATTTGAAGAGTGCGAGAAATAACTGTCATGTGGAATATAAATGTATAAACAAAGACGATTATAAATAAAGAGTTACGATCTATGATTAATCTCAACGTGAATGGAAATTGCTGTGGTTTAGTAGCTATAGCCTGCTTGCCTTTGAGCTAGAACATAGGGAGGTCGCGGGTTCGAATGCTAGCTATGTAGCTTTCGTCGAAAAATAAAATATGAGCTTAGCTGACACAATGTCATAGCTAAATATTCATATTTGCGTCACGACCAGGTGCTTGTAGGTGTCACATGTGCATTCAGCTGTAGTCCACTTTACACTCTCAATAAAAACGCGACGTAGCTCCGGCATCGAGAAACGAAGCTAAAGACCGGCTGCGCTGGTATACCTTTCCCAAAGTTTCTCTATGTCCATGGCGTGTACGTAGGGATAGTGATACAGAGGGGGAAATTGGCAGACTGACTCAGCCCGACCCTGCAATAGCCAAAAAGTATCCATAGAGGGAGACATGAAAGAACAAACTCAATGAAAATTGCATAGTTTCGCGTGCCTGACGTACTTACGTAGTTTTTCAAGCTTAACATTTGTCGGAAAATCGGTTGGGAGGCCCCCTTGAGGCCTCCTTGAGGCCCCTTGAACAGTTATGTTTATTAATGAAATAATTAGACAGCTCTTCAGAAAATCGCTATCGTATCCCTAATTTGTACCTTTGACTTTTAGACTCAGACTTTGGTGATCTGCCATGCAGCATTGATGCGGGTCAATACTTGAATGGGTGACCGCTTTCCCGCCTACTAGCTAGCG
Organism: Ophion ellenae; assembly: GCA_963210295.1. Classification (NCBI taxonomy): domain Eukaryota; kingdom Metazoa; phylum Arthropoda; class Insecta; order Hymenoptera; family Ichneumonidae; genus Ophion; species Ophion ellenae. Next base: position 2,050,641 of record OY723394.1, read on the forward strand.
CGCCGATTGGCGAGGCAGAGGCAGTCTTGCAGAGTTTATGGTAGTGCCGTAACGGAACTCAGTAGAAAATTGCCGCCTGTATCGGAGCAGTTTTTCCAGTTACCTTCTGTCTTCGTGCATACGAGATATTATGCATTGGGAAAGAGTAGCTGTAGGCACCACTGGGGTTTAGGGAACTGGAAATAGTAACGTGAAAATAGTGAGGCCAAAAGTGGAAAGGATTGGATCTCAGAAGCCAGAAAAAGGACACACATAGGAACATTAAAAACTAAAGATATGTATAATAATATTTGTATGTGCGTGAGTATAGCTTTTTGATTCTTATTTCACGTATAAGAATTTGCTGTTTCGTTTTCGACTTGTGACCCAAAGTGACCCAGCTTTAACTACCATTGGGTTGTAAGAAAAAATGCAGGTTTCGTATCGTGATGAAAATACAAGAATGTCCGCAAAACCAATGTCAATATCAAAAAGTGATGATAACAGTATTTTTGTTCGCTGATTTAACCAGTGGACAGTTTCGGGCTTTGACAGAATTCCTGCGCGGAGGACCGAAAAATCGGAGCGATGAGTGAAGCGCCTGGTGAAGTTTGACCGAGCGGGATAATCTTCTATGAATGGCGCAACACGTTGGCGATTATTTGAGGTGAGAATGGTCCACTTAGGGCCGGGAAAGCGAGCTTTCACGTCGTTGTATTGTTAGAACTTCACCGATGGCGTCAAATTGTCCGAGACGTATAAATCCAAGAGAATGCGCTAGATTCCGGTGCACATCTTAAGGCGTTAACGCGGATTTTGTTCTGTTTGTGGTTCTCCATTCACGCCTACTGGGAACATCCGAGACCTCCGTGATGGCCATTTGTAAGAGTGAGTGTTGGACTTATTCCTCTTATTACTTACACCCACTTGAGTTACTCCAAGTCCTGTCGATGTCGACTGTCATAGATGGCAGTTTAGTCAAAGATGGCACGGAAGAAATTTTCAAACGTAAGTCGCAACAATGCTTCTCGATATAGTCAGTTATACGTCTGGCTAGCACCCTATCCATCTAACATCAATCGAACATTATCAATTTGGGAACGACTAAAAATACGCATAAGAAAATATAAGAAATGTGGAGATTCATTACGACATTGTAAGTCATTTTTGAAAAAAGATTTTGTCTTCGGACCTTGCATTTGAATGCAATAAATAAATAAATGATTAACTACCAGTTATTATTGCTAATTATCATTACCATTATCAACAATGATTACCGTTCAAAAATATAACTGTATGATTTTTTATTTGATTTTCAACCTTGGCATCACAGCTCGTGGGAACATGGAAATGATGAAGGCGAGTAGTACGATATATTGACTAGTATAACAAACATTCGATCACTAATTGATGCAATCGAATTTATAACAGAAAAATATTAAAAATTACAAAACTGCATTTAAATGCAATAAGATAAAAAATGTCCTGTCAGTTTTTACTTAAAACAGAGCATATGTATGCAGAAAAATAAAAATTGCTGATCGACATTATCTCTTTCTCTCCTACTGATGAAACAACACGAAACGACATTTTTCATTACTCGTGAGGTTGACAGGAAAATAGGAAAAGAGGTAAGAGAGCCCTCGAAGCATAAGATCACGAAATACAAGACGCAGACAGAAAGTACGAGAATATTATTATTGTTGGAACGATTTTTCTTTCTAGGCACACAGAGATGCCACGATCAGATACAAACTGTGCTTTCCTCCTGTAATACGAATACGAACCGTTGTTGCAAACTCGAGTAATACGATATCTTTTCTCGCTACTGTACGCGCGAGGGTTGATCTGTAGCCCCCGGAAATTCACAATAGAGAAGCAAAAGATGCAAACGCGATCTCTTTATAGCCGGCAAAAGCAACATCCCCATAAGGTCCCCACCAAGTTGGATATTTACTCACGACTCGACTCGCATCTACACCCATTCCTATGCTTCACGTACTTAATGTATGCTCAATCGTTGTATTGGCTCAGTGTACACTTACGTGATTCCATAATGAAGGGCTCGCACGCTTTTTGTTACCAACTTTTTTTGCAAACAGTGCCTAGGAGGCTGTCTTATGACAATGGAGTGTTCGCTTCACTGGCCGGGCCACAAGTACAAGCTACCTTTTCTCAGAGATTTAGCGATCGAGCGATTTTGCACAATGGAATCTTTTAGAGATCGGTCTGGCGTACGATATGTATGTATACGTATATACATGAACGCATGAAGGGTGTTCGGATTGTAAATCCCACAAATTAGTAATGTGAAGAAACAAAGTCGAGTGGGGGTGCTTCGTGTTTATTTCCCAAAATATAGCAGGTTTTACATTTTATACAAATATGTGCTGTATTTCGGTTTTTAAGTGGTTGAACTTATTGACACGGAATAATTGTTTTCACAAATATATTACTGAATATTAATAAAGATGTAGTTTTTTCAAAGACCCTAGATGTCGGTAAAGATAGAACAAAATATATTGGTGGAAAGAAAAAGATATTCTTTCTAGAAAACTACATGCAAACGAGTCATTATTTTGCCTAATAACCCGGAAAGAAATAATAGCTGCCATATGTCAAAAACTAATCGAAGTCACCCCCGTGTTCAGTAGATTTATTTTTATTTATTTTTATCGAGGCAGCCTTCGAAACCACCGTTGAAATTGCTGCAGCTACAGCCTGTATATACAACGTACTATATACAGTTACATATACAGTTACGTATACAGTACGTACTATATACATGAAATGAGGTGAACTATATTGGAAGATGGTGAAACAAGGTGAAGTTTATTTGAAGGTTATTTCATAGATTTTTTTATAAACTCACCAATATTTATGTACAACAACATCCTCCTTATTCGTGACACCCTAATTTTGTAAACTTATATCTCGGGCCAAATGATTCGAAGAAGGCTACATTTTTATGTTATTTCAATATCTGTTTATGTAAAACAAAGTTTGGTTAATATTTATTTGTTGATTTGTTGTACGTTTTTCCGATTACATGTGTGATACGAACCGAACCGAAACGAAGCTACCTCTTCTTTCCATTACTCTTGGCAGTTGAGTCTACTTGAGAAAACAAAAACTATCTGTTTTCCAGTCCGTGTTTTAAACGATGTTACGAAAATCTTCGTCCCTTTGTTACTTCAGCCTCTTTTGTCGCTGAATGTCCGAAAATTTATCTACCGCAATAGCCTAACAAAATAACACTTAAAGTTTTTGCATCGGTGCTCTTCTATTCCTTAGCAAGATGAATTAATTCGTATTCGAGCCTACCTTCACAAGGATTCAGCATTTTTTAGCTATAGCCCGCGCTATTTTTTAAAGTCCGGTCGACGAGCAGAGTTTTCGATAATTGATGCGAAATTGTTTCTTTAAAATATGAAGAGGCCTCCTGGTCCTGAGGGTCCCCTAGGATCATCCCCTAGCATGAGCAGTCCGGTGAGCGAACCTTGTCTCGTATCGTTCTATTTTCCTCTTTTGCTTCGTCGTTGTTGTTTTTCGGGGATAATCCCGCTTACAGTGAATCCTCTGTTTTCTCTGCATCCGAGCGACGCACGTTAAGTTTGGGCCAAGAGACCCGCGCTATAAGAGCGTATAATAGTTTGTTTACTCTAATAGCGAGAAACGGTAGTTGGGCGCCGAAGTAACCGCGGGCGATCGCGATTCACCGCTAAAATACACGTGTGTACTGGAAATACACATACTTTATTTCAAACAACCTTAAGCTATACGCTAAATATAGACAAACACGTTTTGGCTATTGAAGTTTTGTCGGTTCTCGTTAATACACAATTTTTGTTTACTTTCGGCGAGACGCGTATAATTATAATAAATGCTCACTTTTTATTTAACGTGATGCTCTGTTCAAATAACCCGAAACTATACCATCGATGATGTGCGTTTTCCGTCGGACACAACACTTTTATAGATAGTTTTATAAAATAATAATTGGTTTTTCGAGCTTCCATAGTTGTGCTATTAACCGTCACTTTATTAGCCAAATGATTAATGTGTCGGAAGTTCAGTGAATTAACATTCCAAAGTTCCCAAAGAAAATATTTTAAGTAGTGAAGATTTCTCCAATTTTTTTCATAAAATGAACGATTTCACTTTAGTAAAAAATTACTTTTACCCTGCAACGGAATTGTTTGTTACATTAACAGTATTGAACATACCGTAGTTATTTTTTATTCCAATGTGCATTCTTTTTGTAGCAAGTTTTTGACGATCCAACCCCATGCACTTTTCAACCCCTGATTGTCGGCAAAAGGCAAAAGATATGGTTCGTTGACGCCAGTGTTCTTCGAAACGATTATAATTCCATTGAGGCGTTAGATCTGAGCAGAAAGAAATTGATAGTTTATTTTATTGGCTTGAATGATGTACAAACATCATAAGAATAATCAACAAAAGGAAATATGCGCGAAACATTAAAACAAAATTGCGATCGTTATAGAAAAGTATACAACGTCCTAACGACTAAAGACCTACTGTCAAGATGCCTCCGTGGGTGCACGCAGAATTCAAATGGGAACTTCAATTCCGTCGTGCGGACGACGACTCCTAAATGAGTTTTGGAACTTTAAATGCGTTTGTCTCGAACCCACCTTTACAAAATCGGGGGGACGCATAATTCGAGCAGTTTTCATCCGCTGGACTTGAAATTTTAACTGAAGTTTCGTAGGTCGATTCTCTAAAGAAGTACACACGATTTTCACGATTCATAAACAATTCTCGTTTTCATGAACATATTAAGGTCGACATTTTAGGGGGGAAATGACAAATTTATTCAAAATTATGCGATTTTGCAAAAGAAAAGATATTTTTTAATAATCGTGTGCACTCCTCTAGCAAAACTAATGTGAATGACGAAATATATATTCGTTTGGTTGTAGGTGCTAATCCATAAGAGTTCTGCGTTCTCCCGCAGAGCGCTAAAAAAGGCTCTTACAAGGAATATCACTTAACTGTCCGCCGTCGATTTTGTTGAAATTGATATATGTGATAAGACATTGAAAACTATGAGACCCGTATTTTTATTTATCCGCGGTAAAACAACTTTAAGTGGGGGAACCACCCCTCAAAGAATAAGCGTGTTGGGGGGTGGTTTTGCAGTTTCCCCCGCAAGCAGTTCACGGATCTCAATATGAAACAAAAACCAAAATTCTTCTAATTTAAAGCGATGAAAAATCCTCTATATAATATTTGAAAAAAAAAATAATTAAGGGGCACGCCTGACTTTGAGGGGTCGTTTCCCTCCTTAAAAACGTTTTTCCGCAAAAAATACACGTCTAATCGTTTTCAATGCTTTATCACATATATGAGTTTCAACAAAATCGAAGGCGGACATATAAGTGATGTTCCTTGTTAGTATAGCTACGACTAATACATTTTTTTAATAAGGTAAGTCCGGGGTAGTTGGACCCAGTTTTTTTGAGGATCCGTCAAAAGAAAAGTACACACGTTTCTTGACTTATCTTCATTTGCAATTAAACTTTGTAAATTTCAACTTCAAGATAATTTACGAAAGTGTATATTGATAATTGTACTTGATAATTTACAAGTGCAAGTGTATAAATTACAAGTGTAAGTGTATAAATTACAAGTGATACGTGTACTTGATAATTTACAAACTTCAAAATAATTTACGAAAGTGAAACAAGCTTCTATCAGATCAACCTTAAAATAACTATTTTTAAAAAATCACGTTTGGCTATCTCTCCCGGAGTATCCAGGTGTGATGGCCACAGGAGTAGAGGTGAGATGGCCAGTTACCCAGCATTATGATCTCGGTTTTCTCTACGGTTTTATGTTTTGATTCTTATTTTTTTTTCTTTCGGCCACATCTGGATCACATATAATCGAAATTAGTATAATTTTTGGTTACCCAAAGTTGGCATGTATCCACTGAGGCCAGTCTTCGATGAAACGAGTTTCATGATAATTTTATCCGCAACATTTTTTGTCATTGTTCTTATATCGGCTGTCTAAGGCCTTCCTAGGTATTTCATAGGGCCTAGCAGCCGCACGAATTGGCGATTCATCATTTTTGATAGCACTCAAAGCTGCTTTTATGATTCTTGAGTCCAGTCCCCTCGTAGAGCAATTGCTTTTCTCTTATACTTATTAGGCATCTAAAACGAATGTAGAAAAAATGAATAACTTGAACACATTGTAACTAATACTATGGTCATCGTACACCGACTGTATGTGGTCATCTCTCCTAATCTCCCGGGAGAGATGGTCACATCTAAAATGTAAGCAAGTAGAAACAATACATGCGAAATCTTGAGGTCACAACAAAGCACTGTTCACGAACTATTCGAGAAATACAAAAGTAACCATTACTTTTAAAAAATAACATCACCACAATGTAAAACGTGAAACCGACAAAAAAATTTAACAGTAGACAGAATAATTAAAGAGGATTTGACTTACTTAACATGTTTTTGCCAAACTTTTGCTCGTACATTTACACCTGCGCACGACGATGATTATGGAAAGTCCATACAAGAAATGACAACCGCTCGAGGCAAGGCGGTGCTGGTCGGGTGCTGGGTTGATAAGTGAGCGACGACCTTAACTATGATCTATCGAAAAAATCATTCTATGTTAATAGAATGTCGAGCAACCCCTGACAGGGGGTACATTCTTTTATCATCGTATTCTTTTGTTTCGTTATTATACGTTTAGCATGATTTTGATCAACAATATGTCGATCACAACGTGTCGTGTGAACCGGATTAATCGCGAGGAAGTTGGACTAACCCTTTGAAATTTTGTACGCTTCTCCACTCTTTTATATATTTATGTTGCAATTTTTTAGACGTTTTTTTATGTACGATTTTTTTGGCGTTTTTGCGAAAAAGTTTTGTCACAATAAACCAAAATATTACTCTCCTGTTGTAACTTCACTGTGTCCAGTTTCTTAGAGCGCGCACAAAGTGTTGCGTATAGCCACTCTTTTCTCATGCGTCATACTCCGTTTTCACCAGGACAAAAGTAAACTGTGGAAAACGGGTCGCTATATTTTGTTGATAATAAAAACGTGGTCGGAGTCCACCTCCGATTTCGTTTAATTTGCGGTTTTAAGGGGTGAAATTCACCCTCAAAGTTAGACACTTTCAGTATGATTTTTCCAGTTTTGCATATTTCTAGTCGAGATATTTGATTTAACCGAATTAGAGAATAATGTTTGTGGCGGATGATGGCAATCTGATTTTTTTTCAATTTTAACGGTGTAAAATGGTAAGAACATGTAGGGGGTTGATCATTGGAAAATGTTTATATTATAAAAACTATTCGAAAAAACCTCATTTAAGGGGTGGACCACCTCTACTTGATACGATGTCCGGTATCTCCGCCTTCGTTTTTTTCTTTCAGCTTCGAATGTTATTCTTTTTCGAAATTTATCGACGTGTCGGCCGTACTTCTGCTACTGTCAGTTACACACAATATTTTTCGGATAATTTTCTTTATGCTGCTTAGTAGTAAGTGTAAAAGAATAGTAAATCTGAAAAAAATTGAAGAATCGCTAGACGCTGAAAAAAATGACTTGGGCTGACTAAGTCCGTTACATTAAAGAATTGCAACGAACTATTTATTCAAAAAATGAAATATCAGGTTACTTTACGATAGTTTGGTGTATCCAAAAATGTCAGTGCGTCATTTCAAAGTTCCGTTGGAAACTTGTGAATGAACAACTCCGTTGATCCAGGTGATTTTTTCTCTGCATATATTCAACTTTTTCGCTTTTCTCACAAGGGGCTGTAAATATTACTCTAATTATCGTGAAAGTGTACTCCAAATAATAACAAATTAAGTGAATATGTACTCTCGCAATTACAAATAATTCTGAACGGGTTGCCAGCATTCTATTGCTACGAACCGTGCGTCGCTGGGTCCAACCCTTTCGTTGAGGAAATGAAACCTTGCGGCGGCTGTACAAATTTTAGAGAAACCGAAGACGTACTATGGGGTTGCAGGCGCGTTTCAAAAATATGGTCCCTGTTATTCCGCACGAAGTCTAAAGTTTTTCCACTATTTCGATGTCGTGCGGAACAAACTGTCCCTAGAACTCAATCTTTCGTAAATGTCAGGCGGGCCTGGTATCATTGTAACCTCCGAGTTGGCTAATTCCATATATTTTTGTTTGTCGATACTGTCTTCGGTAAATACTTTCGTTGTGATATAGCTTGTACAGACGTCGGTCAATGTTTCGAGCGGCCAGATGATCGACGTGCTTGTATGAATTCTTCTCTTTCTCTTTCTGTCTTATGGTTTTGGCAATGTTTTGAAGGCAAACCACGCAAGTTATCCTCGTGTTTGTTCACGTGCCACCGCGATGTAGCCTCGAAGCATCTGCCGAGGTACACATGTATATATATATATATATATATATATATATATATATATATATATATATATATATATACATAAATCCACACATACATATATATAGTATAACCGCAAGGGATGCTTGTAATTTTTGAAATTTCATTCAATTTCTTTACGAGTCGCTTGTATTAACGATATCAAGTAGAAAAATAAAATTGTGAAAACAACTGTTATATTCGTTTGTCTGTGTGTCTAATATAACTCGATAATGTAAGAGCTCGCCATGTATAAAATGCTCGCTAATATAACTCGAAAGCCACTGCATTGATTTCAATAAATGTTTCTTCACAGAGCTTCGAGTGTGGCACAGGCGACTGACAAGGAAATGCTTCTGGCCTCCTCCGATTTTTTTTCAATTGCCATATGTTATTCCTCATCGAAATCTGAAAGATACGCAATTTTTTTATCGCCGAAAAGTAGTTCCACGGGATGAAATTAACCCTCAAAGTCGGACACGTTTAACTCTACGTTGACACACTGGGTCATTTTGACCCGGACGAATTTCATATAAAATGCTCACTTTCCCAAAATTGGAAGTTTTCAATAATTTTACAACAATTCAATTTTATACTTTCAAAAATTTAATTACGCAGACATATTGAGAAATGTTTCAAGTGTATCCCTAATTCTTTTTCAATAAATATCGATCGAAGGGTTTTTAATGGCAGGGGGATGAAGTACTATTTGGGTCAAGTTGACCCAGTGTGTCAAAATCGTCCTCAAATATAAGTGATTAATGTGATTTTTCCGATCACACATATTCCTAGTCGAGATATTAAGTTGAAACCAATTGGAGAATATTGTCTATGGCAAATAGTAAAAATAGGACGTTTTCAATTCTAGGGGGGTCAACCGGTAGAATTGGATAGGGGTTAAAAGTTGGAAAATTTTTACAACATAAGAATTATTCTTTATATTTCAATCAAGCTATTTGCATTTGAGAGAGTTTAAAAAGTAGGAGATACGTAGTCTTGCGTTAAAGCGTTACCCCCACTTGTAGCGCAAAAAAGGCCTTTTTCATGATTTTTTTAAAAGAAAACTACAAAACTTTTTTAATCGATCAATATACCATCTTAAAGAACACATCTTGAAGAACTTTCAGTAATTTTTTTATTGAAAAATATTACATTGTTCAGTGGCAAATGGCCGTCAATGAAATAATGTTTTTATATACACGGTTTGCGGTGACCAACATTGCGGTGAAGTTGATCATCTGAAAAAAAAATGCGGATGGATTTAGTCAAATATAAGTATAAACTAGTCTTTAATCGAAGGATTTTAAAAAATATTCATTTCTCACAGAATGGCGGACAGTCAAAGTTAATGGTTCGATTTTAACGAAAAAAACGGCCGTTTTTTGGCTATAAAACGGCCATTTTTTTCGATAAAAAGAAATCGAACGATTAAAGACTACATTTTTATGTATTAAATAATCCTGCAAAATTTCAAGAAGATCGGTTCATTAGTGTTCGAGTAATCTTGGTCTTCGACTTCACAAATACTCCGTAGCTGACGTACTTGGTTTGGTTTTGCGAAACAACATTATATTTAGTGAAGACGAACAAAATGTGTTTCCTCGAATACCTTCAGCAGCTGTGTGCGTGTATGTAACAAAAGTTAAAAAAAAACACGCCAGATAATTAAGAACAAACATTCGAATGTACACGTGACAGAATCAATTATATTCAATAAATAAAGTTGCTGTCTTCTCATCTTTTTTATGCTAAATAGCAAACGAAATCTCCCTTAAAGGTCCAAGCCAAGGACAACGTCCATAGCACACAAATAAACTAAAAATGTCTTATTTCTTTTCGGTTTTTGAGATCAGGAAGTTGGCGTGCATGGTGCAGAAATATAACTCCAGAAAGACGCAGAGTTTCGCAGTATGTACTTTCTGGATGAGTAACATTAATTTATTTCAATTCATACGACATGCATAATCATTGAAAATCACATGAGAGAGCAACAACCCATCCAACTGAAACTTTATAATATTTTAACAACTAATCATATAACGATTCCATCATATTTAATTAAATTTCAGTAACAATAATTTGACAAAAAAGTCAATGTTACATGGGATGTGAGAGAGGCCGCGTGAAGTCGAATGGTCCCATGTAGGGTGATCGGTAGTGGCCAACGATTGGCCGATGCTCGACGCCGAGCTTGCCAACATTGGCACTCGAGCTTGGCCCGATCATCGACCGAGCCTTGGATGATAAGAGCGGCCCGATATTCGCAATCAATATTGGCCCTAGAATGACTTATGAGAATCGGCCGAGCATCGCGTAGGAGTTCATTCGAGCATCGGCCAATAATAAGTCCCCGTCAAGATTGCCATTATTGGCACTCGAGCTTGGCCCGATTATCGACCGAGTCTTGGCGGATAATTGTGACCCGATATAGATCACCAAAATTGGTCCTGCACTGGCAAAAAAAATTCATTATTTTTGTATTGTAATTCGTCATTATCTGGTCTTTCGAAACGATTAGTTTGAAGAAAATATTTCACCTATATGGGACTCGAACCTTGAACCTACCTACTCATAGCTAAGCACGCTGCCCCTATGCTACCGAGTGCTTGTAACATCTGAATCGCAGATATGACATAAGAGACCAAATGGATTCTCATCATTATTTGTATCACATAAACTATATCAATTAGTTAATATCATTGTGATAATTAGAGAATCTTATCGAATGACATGTTATAGAATTTTCAAACATAACCTATCTGTGTATATATATATATATATAATTCCTTTCTCTACCCTCTCTTCCCCACAACCCTTTAATATGTGTGGCAATAAAGACATACCATTAGTTCATTAGTTTAAGTTTAATTTGAATAAATACATATATTTAAAATGAATAATTCCAATAATGGAATGCAATAGGGAAAAATTTATTTCACGAAAAATCTAGTTAATTCAAATAAAAAGTACGTAAATAGACGCGGTTAGTTAATATTAATAGAATTTTTCTGTCAGTGTAGGATGGTTCATAAAAATCGGCAGAGTATCGCGTATGAGCTCGTTCGAGAATGGGCCAACAATGAGTGCATTGATTTGGTAGTATATTTGTTAAGAGTAATGTCCAATGGACCCGTAAAAAGTATTTATCTCGTCTCTCAATGACTTCGACGCGAAACAATGAATCGTCAATATACGAATTGCGGTTCGATCATGCGTTACTCGGCCGAACATTGGCCTCGAATCGGCTAACCAACGTTGGCGAGTCTATACTTCACCAAACATCGGCTTCGTATCGACAAGCCAATCATTAGCGAGTCTATATTCTGCCGAACATTGGTCTCGTATCGGCAAAACCATGATTGGCGAGTCTATACTTCGCCAAACATTGACCTCGTATCGATAAGCCAATGATTATAGAGCCTATATTTGGCCGAACATTGGCCTCGTATCGGCAAACCAACGATTGGCGAGTCTACACTTCGTCAAACATCGGCCTCATATCGATAAACCAACAATGAACGAGTCTATACTTGGCCAAACATTGGCCTCGCATTGGCAAACCAATGATTGGCCAGTCTATACCTCGCCAAACATCGGCCCCGTATCGACAAGCCAATGATTAGCGAGTCTATGTTTGGCCGAACATTGGCCGCGTATCGGCAAACTAATGATTGGCGAGTCTATACTTCGCCAAACATCGGCATCGTATCGACAAGCCAATGATTAGCGAGTCTATATTTGGCCGAACATCGGCCTCGTATCGGCAAACCAATATTGGCTAGTCAATACTCAGCCGAGCATTGGCGTACAATTGGGTAAACGATTATCGCCCCGCCAACATTGGTCGAAGTATCGGCCGTTACGGTTCGATTGGCGAAACCTACATGGGGTTAGGCAAAAATAAGCCATTTGGAACTCAATAGAATTTCAATGGTGGGGGTAACTCGCGTATTGAAGCCGTCTTCGGTGTCGCTAGTATCGCGGGATGTTGTTTCGATAGCGAATTGGTGGATATGAATTATCGTGGCGGTGTGATCTATTTTAAAACGTTATTCTAATTTATGCTAATTCAAGGGGCCACCCCACTTTGAACATTTCAAAAAATCGATAGCAAGCAAGACTTGAAGAAATCGACGATGATGAGTAATCAGAAGGGATTTTGTACGGTGCAGGAATTGCCGATTGAGTTTAGGTAAGAGTTTTTCATAGTATAAACTTCAAACGTGTTTTTCTCGAAACAACGTTTTCAAAATCTAGCGCCATCGTATCTCTAAAACTGATAAACCGATTCTCTTGAAATTTGAACCACATATTGTAAACATGATTCACAAGAAGATGACCCTCGATGGTTTTAAAATTTTGATTTTTCCTCTTTTGCGAAAAAACGCGTTTTTTAAAACTTTTTTCGTTTATCATCTGCTATTTTTTAAATTTTTTGATAAAACTTTATATCCGAGGGTCATTTTGTAGCCGGTGTCATACTGAATCTAATGGACTTTGATTTTTTTGTTTTAGATAAGCCGTTGCCGAGTTGCGATGGAGCTACCTAGCCCACCTATTTTTGAGGCGTTACGTTAAACTATACTTAAAAAAGTACTTAAAAATTGTACTTTGTACTTAAAAATGAATAAAAATGAATAAACATTTTTTTAAAATGTATTTCAAGACTTTATTTATCAAGCCCAACAACTTTTATATTCATATCTTTTATAAAATCCTCAAAAAAATCGCGCAAATAGCCTTTTTTCGTGGCTGCAAAGTGGACCCCTTAAAATCCTTTCATCTTATCTATCTTTCAGAAATCGTGTTTTGCGAAGCATGCCTCAAATTTTCATGTGTTTGATTTAACTCCCAAAGATGTGTTGGCGACTTATAATTTAACTTTTCTATGCGAACGACATGGCTCGGATATTCTATCCTACGCGATTGTTTATTAGATAATGTACCGCGTGAGACAAAATGCACACCAGAAAAATAGGAAAATAAAAAAAAATTGTTAAAAAAATTATCTGCATTGACAAACCAATAAATCTTTGTTATTTCGCTGCATTGTACGTTTTGTCTGCGATTATTTTATATATGCACTACATCAATTAATAAATATCCGTCATTCCGCCATCATCTCGAATTTTAAGGGATAGATAAAAGTTTTTAAAGAAGTGATCCACTCGAAATTATTTTTGCGCGCCAAATAAAGTGTCTCAAAATGGCCGGACATTTCAATTTATGAATAAAACGTATTATTTATTTGATGGACTATTCGCCACTGAATTACTGGACAGATTTTTCTGTTTTATACTCGTCAGTTTATGCTTGTAATTCGACTATTCCCCTTGTAAATTCGAAACCCGCATGCGATGATTTTTCGCCGGTTGAAAATAGCGTTCCGAGCACATATATTTGAGGTATTTATGTGGGGAATACAACTGCGTTTGGGGGATAAGCCGTTCCTTGTTCTTATTTTTGATACGAAAATGAAGACAACCTTATTATCGCATGATCGCAGTGAAGCTAGTATGGCAACCATAGTTCATTAGCCCAAACATTCTGAATTGGAAGCTTGTAAAGTGTGAATCATTATCCATGAAGGGACGTCCCAATCTTCCCTAGTTGGACGATCATGATGTTTCGCTTTTCATTGTTGGCGCTTTTCTATGGTAGTTACTCCAGTTTCACGTATTTGCGGATATTATAACTGGTACATACTGTTGTAACGTATTCGGGCGCCGAGTAGCAAAATTCGTGATGGAGAACACGACGTCGAGGTCCAGTAGCCAACGAACCGGCGTTTGGGGCTCGTTTGCCCCGGGGATATAACATATGGCCTAGTATCGGATTACCAGACGTTTGTCATCATCAGGGCTCTTATTGTTCCGTCCTTGGTGCGCTGAGGGTGGTACGCTTTCCGTCTTCTGGCATCCTTACCCCCGACAAATGTTGTCCAGTCGGATTCAAATTTGATACCTCCTCGCAGTTTTGATATAGACATCAACTTTTAAGGCTCACTCTCTCACCTCCCTTTGCCCCCTCTCTGGTCATAGCGGAGATTCACGTTAGAAGTAGGAGAGGAAACCAAGTACTTAGTAGGAATAATTGAAATGAGAAAGTGGCATTGAAAGAGATAACATTGAAAAACCAGCATGCGCATCAATAGACAAAAGGAATTGAACAAGACAAGAAGGAAATAATGGAACGGAAGGAATAAAGTAAAATAATAAGGAGAAACTATCGTACGCACTAACTGCGAGGCATTGTGAACACTGCGAGCAACCGACGAACATAACGGAAACATTGGAAAACATATCTGATTTAGGCGTTTTGAACTTTGATATACTAACAACAGTGCTTGACTCACCCAAAATGACAGGCCATCATAATATACAAGGCGCCATTCGTACAAATAACAGTAGTAATAACAGCGTGACAGAATTTCACGCAAGAGATCAAACACATTTTAATGAGGAACACTTCTGCAATAAACTAAGAAAAAAGGTGAAAGATAGATATGATTAAAAACAAAAGGCTACAAATAAAGGAGCAAATAAAATGATAGGATGTAAAATAGAGACAGTGGATGAAGTAACTCTTGAAATATTAAAAAAAAGGTACCAATGACATTGGGAAAGGGAACCATCTATTAGAAATGAGACTATTCGGGGAAATTAAGGGGGGATTGTCTTTTTTTTCGCAAAATTTACCGCTTTCTGGGAATTTTTTTGTGAAGAAAGTATACAACGGAAAACTTGTGAAACTTGGCATATAGTTTTATTGATCTGTTTACTAAATACAAAAAAGTTTTTAAACAATTTCATCAAAAAATCTGCCTCCCACCCCCCTCGACGCGCGATGGTCCTTTTTTGATGGTGTGCACGATTTCTCAAAAACTATTCAACCGATTGCCTTCAAATTTGGACAGAATGCTCAGCTGACATCCTTTTATCGTTTGATGAAGCAAAAAAGCAATACGTTTAATAGTTTTTTATTTATAACAAAAAATCGATCAATTTTTTTCGAAAAATCGATACTTCAAGTTCAAAATGTCACCAAATCGTCAATTTTTTTTTCCCTTCATCGAACGATAGCCATATGTGTCTAAAGTAAAATGCTTTTTGGGTTTTTGTTGCAGGATGAACGTGAAGGCTGTAATCGTGCACACCATCAAAAAAGGACCATCGCCGTCGAGGGGGGTGGGAGGCGGATTTTTTGATGAAATTGTTTAAAAAAATTTTTGTATGTAGTAAACAGATCAATAAAACTATATGCCAAGTTTCACAAGTTTTCCGTTGTATACTTTCTTCACAAAAAAATTCCCAAAAAGCGGTAAATTTTGCGAAAAAAAAGACAATCCCCCTTAAAATAGGATATATAAGGGGGCGTTAGTAGTAGAATGTCGCTCACCGAGTGACTCCGATGCAAAATTTATCGAGTTTGTCATGAAACTCGGGGAGAAATACAAAAGACTAGGAGAGGGTGAAACTACAGACAGAATGCTTAAAATGGGATTAAATCAAAACGCAAAAGAACCAATAAGATGCACAGAATATACTCAAATACCAATCGAGCTAGTATTCACCAACAACAAAATAACTCATGGATACTACTAGGCCAGTAGTATACTGGACTAGTAGTTCAATAGTTAATAGTAAAGAGTTGTACAAAAGAAGATGGGAGAAGAGAAACTAAAATATGCAATGAGAAAGCGGAAATACTAATTTAAAAAGTCACAAGGACACGTAACATAACAACACTGAAGAAGGGAGAAAAGTAGCAAAAAAATGAGTACCAAAAGTACCGAAAACGTCAGAAGTACAAAAAACTGAACAGGATATCGTCAACAAATTCTATAAGTACTTCATAAACTCCGAGAAAGAATTTTTAAATGCTGGAATGTAAATGAAATCAAAATATAAAATTAAAATACCTATACATAGCTATAAGAGAGTAAGTATGGGTTAAAAATATTTACCTTTGAGGCGCTCTGTTTCTTTGAATTTGATTAGTGATGTACACGGTTTACGCAATCTGGCAAGAGATTTCGCAAGCGTGGTTGGTGATGATTCACTAGTTATTAGCTAGTTCGACAAGGTCATCGGGTGAATCGATCATTGTTACTGTTAAATATTTAGCAGTAAAAGATTATGTAATCAACAGGCCAATAATTTAATTAACGAAATTCTCACTGCCCTCATCTACAATCTGCTACACCGCACCAATGCCAAAGCAGCTGAGGCGCATTATAAGTATGTTTGGTTGAAATCTGGATCTATTCGTATTCGCAAAATCGATGGCTCTCCGGTCATGTTCAGCAGACTCGGAGACGTTTCTCACAACTTGTTTCACTCCAACCGGAGTGTTTTCTTTTACATAGACACCATACTCTTCCTTCATTGAATGACGATAACATTTTGCATTTTTTTTACAGAAGATCTGAGCAGCCTCTCTTGTATGACTTCATCGACGAATTTTTAAGATTTGCGTCTGCTTAAGTAAATATTGTACTATTTCGTACTGAGACGTAACACGTTTTAGTTCGTGAACTTGTTGTTCGGACACGCGGTTGGCCGTATTTATAACGATGTTCAATATTGAACGTACCGTTTACTAATGGGTCGCAACTTAAATGAGCCTATTTACGTGTCTGACAGTAAACTTGTGGCAAATCACACCATGACACGGCAGAATTTTAAACGTCTCGAAGCCACAAGAAACTTGGAATTAAAGGTAAGATATGGCTCGCATAATCGAATACTGATGTGCTGGTGACACTATTGATAGTTTTAGAAATAAAATAGTCGACGCAACCTCATCGTCTTTGGATAATCGAACACGTTCATGCACTTTCATTGTGAAGGCTTCGCGTAAAAACGACAAGTAGGGTGTCCACGCAACACACCCTTCAAGTATCAAATCTAAATGACTCTTCGTTATGAAGATATTAATGGTATTATGTGTGGGTCTATAAGACTAAATGATATTGTTCCAATATTAGTAGAATGGGTCTATCTTGAATATAGTCTTCCCCATTGAATCTAGCCTTAGGAGGTTAGAAGTAATGGGTCAACGCGTAAATAATGCAGTTTTTTCAATTGCATTATTCGTCACGGACAAGTGAATTTTGGTAGAGGGAATTTGAATGTTCACCAGAGAGATGGAAGAACATTGTAGAAAATAAAGAAAATCCCGAGTACAAATATTGTCAGGCTGGCCTGATATTTGATCCGGGCCTGATCACGTTGTAGCACGGAGGCCTGACATAAGGTATGCCTTAATTTGCCTGATCCGGCTGGTGTCAGGCCATAGTCAGGTAGCTGGATGTACGGTCTCCTCTGATCCCGCTGGTGTCGGGCCATAGTCAGGTAGCTGGATGTACGGTCTCCTCCATTTTCCTGATCCGGCTAGCTTCGAGCTGTGGTCGAGCAACTGGATTTACGGCTCAAGTTAATTCGCCTGACCCGGCTAATATCAGGCGATAGTCAAGCAACTGGACTTGTACAGTTTGTCGCTAAACACGTGCCTAACCTCATCTTGCCAAATGCTATAGACACACGAGACATATACATAAGATAGTATAACAATTAATTTTTATCAAAGACTTTTTAAATTCTTATATCTATAAGTATAAATTAATTAAAATCTGTGACTAAATCTATTTTACATTTATGACTATAAATTAACATATGACCATGAAATAATCATATGCAGGTTAACCCGGACAGGATAGGCCAAACAAATAATGGTAAGTTGACAGCGTAGTTTCGTTCAGTAAACGTAATGCCATCGGTGCAGGTTAATCCATTCGAAATGCACTTCGAATAGACATTACATTCACTGAACTGTACTACGCTGTCAACTTACCACTATTTGGTTGGCCTACGCTGTACAGACTAACCTGCACCGATGGCATCACATTCACCGCACTGAATTACGCAGTCGACTGTCCATTTTTGGGTTGGCCTACGCTGCCCGGGCTAACCTGCACCGATGGCATCATATTCATCGCAGTGGACAGCGTAGGTCAACCAAATATTTTTTATTTAACTTACCTTTTATGTGATTTCATTTTTATTTTATTTTATTTTTACTTTATTTATAACTTCGTGCCTTTTTCTATTTTGAATATTCGTGGTACTTTTTATTTCAGGAATAAATAGGATTTCCTGAGCAGGGCTTCATTTTATCATTTTGAGTAGGCCACGATTTTTCACATTGATGAAGCCTTAAAAAAATGAAGCACTGATCCGGCCTTGGTTGTTTATTCTGATTAGGCCTTGATTTTTTACGCTGATGAGGCCTCGATTTTGTACCTTGATCAGGCCTTGATGTTTTTACCCTGATCAGGCCTTGATTTTGTACCCTGATCAGGCCTTGATCTTTTACCCTTATCAGGCCGAAGTTGCATTACAAAAATGATCAGGGCTCGATAAAAAATCCTGATCAAGGCCGGATAACGAAATCAGGATGCCTAATCAGGTCTTTATTGCAGCCGGAGCAAGATTTCTACTCGGGAAGTTTATTTTCCATTGAAAAATAATTGTGTTTATCTTAATTTTGAACACAAAAGTATTAAAAAACCGCATTATTCGTGGGATGCCTTAATATTTTGTAAAATACGAACACTATATTACTTCACCTTGTGGTGCACCCGAACCAAGAATAAGTTCATCAATCAATCAAGCTCCGTCCCTCCCTCTCCTTTCCTCGCTCCTTCACTCCGATCTCTCTATCTTCCTCGATGAGTATTATTGCCTGTTGCGCGTTGCTTCTGCTCCTGTCTTATTGTCGCACGTTACTGCTTCTGGCTGCCTCCGGGCGACTGTTTGCAGGCCCAGAAGCACGCTCTCCCATCGCTTTTCACCTGCACGTACTACGATTAATCAGCTGTGATTGCCCTCTCTATAAAAATTGCCGCAGAATCCTAACTTCACATCGTCACTGCGGGTCGGTTATATTGAGCACATTATTGCGTACAAAATAATCATAATTTTTTCGAACCAACAAACATTATTTGTTGTTGATGATAAATTAAAATAATCACGATTAGGAAACTCCCAAGCAGCATATTTTGACGTGGGGTGGACTCAGAAAAAAAAAAAAAATGAAAGGGCGGCAAATTCAAAAGGGGGTTAGAAAATTGTTAGGAGTGATATAGCAAAGACGAATCGTGTGAAAGGGAATCTTTTCTTCGTCGATAATCATCTATTTCCTCCAAATATCATTTCCAATAAAAGGTAAATCTGTGTAACGACCAGTTCGATCCAGTAGAATCGTATACTAGAACATGAGAACTTTAAACCCGTATCGAAGTCTTCTGGCTCGTTTGGAGGTACAAATTGGATCATTCATCGATAAATCAGAGCAGGGTAAGGAACTGAGAAAAACGATATAGAGACAGAGAGGTCCCCCGTCGTTCGTGAGGCGTTTATCACGAGCTAGAGAGGAAGCGGGTGTGTATACCCCGGCGAATGGCCATACACACACGCGAGCGCCGACAAATATATGCGAACACACGTACGAATAACACATGAGTAAATACGTACAGATACACAGACGAGCACATTCTCAAATAAAGACGCGAACACATGGATGCATACCCATGCGTCGTAGGAGAAAAGAAGTGGAGACAAAGGGGGAGGGCATACCTGGGAAGGTAGTAATACGATGCGGGTTTTGCTCGCTCTAAATCAAATCGATCATTACGCGTAATCAAGCGGGGTAACCGGTTCAAAAGCATCACTTCCTCAGGCCCAGGGGGTGCTCTTTT
The DNA here is from genome assembly GCA_963210295.1 of Ophion ellenae. Lineage (NCBI taxonomy): Eukaryota > Metazoa > Arthropoda > Insecta > Hymenoptera > Ichneumonidae > Ophion > Ophion ellenae. The sequence goes on from OY723394.1 coordinate 2,070,804, forward strand.
TGAGGATAGAGTACCGCTCGTGTGCACGATGACAATCGGCTCCTTACTCGAATCCCAATATATGTACAACCTTGAGGTTGATTCACAGCTGCAAACACGTCCCCTAAATAACCCATGTCGTTTCGGCAAATTTTCCCGTGAATTAGAACATTTTTTTGGCTTCTTTCCACAAAATCCGATCCGCTTTTAATCCCAATTCCTTAACCCATGCATTGATATATACATCCATATATATATATATATATATACGGGTCTCGGCTTACCTACGGATCTATCATCCTTGATATAATAGTAAAACCCTGTGCGGTAATGAGTTTGAGGGGGCTCACCACACGTGAATGCCTTACCTTCCGTGCGTACTTTCACATCGCAGGTACCTCCAGATCTCGCAAACTTCTGACCTGAGTTCAAAGGGGAAAGAAACCCTTTTTTACTTTTCTATTGTATTGATCCACTCCTGTTTCCTCTTTTTGAAGATTTTATCCTGCTCGATTGAAGGGTCGAGGGCGATCTGCTTTATCGCTTTTTTTTTCAATCCGGCGTTTTTTCCTGAATGGCCGAAGGGTGAAGGGCGATCTACTTTATCGCTCGTTAGCGGTTGATTCACGATGGAAACCAACCTCTAATATCCAGGTAGATGAGATGAGCCGTTGAAGCCGCGGAGATTGGCGTCGCGATGTAGAGGAAAACATCGGGGACATCGATGTTCGCTGTAGCGGGGTGTATAAAGACTATATGTCACCACTCGGCCAGGTGATTTTCCAGCTCATGTTTGAGAAGGATCACCCCTGAATGTTGGTTCCCTCAATTCGTATCGACTTTAAGGATGACTTTTTTATTGCGTCCGAAAATTATATTTATTACGAGAACAGAAAGTGAAAAAGAACCGCGATGTCGCAAATGTGCGGTTCAATTTGTTGGAAATTGTTAAGGTAGTTCATGCAAAAAACGGTACGAGACGGAAAGTTTTGTAATTTAATACCAATGTTGTTCTGGGTATCCGGCATACGTTTGTGAAATTTGAAATACATTGACCACCCCGTTATCAAGATATTCGCTCTTGGCATTGCTGAGATGCGATGCATAGGACAACCCGTGCAGAAATTTGTTAGGGACACCTAGTTTCTTGTTCGATTCCGATCAGGTTACAATATGGATTCCCTAAATGGGATATCCGCAGCAGAATCCAGACGGTTTCGACTGTGTATACATTGCGGCGATGCGACACCTAATTTCTGACCAGATTCCGGCCGGATTATAATATGGATTCCCTAAAGGGATATCCGCATGGGGATCCGGTCGGTCCCCACTCTGGACGCATGGCGACGATGTGGTGTCAAACGCTTGAAATATTGGCGCCACTTGTAGTGTGATGTCCGATCCGATTCGGCTGTCAATCGCCTACGGAAATCGCGTCTTCCATAGATGTCGCGTCCTACCCCGTCGGCCACGCGGTCGCCGGCGGTGTTATCGATATAACGTAAGTTGCCGCCAAATTGCCAAAGTGTTGCCAAAACTACATGAAAGGAAAAAAACTAAAAAACGGAAAAGAAAGTTGAAAAAAACGAATTTTTTACTAATATTACTAATTAATACCGATATTACTTATTAAGTTGCAGATTTGCATTACCTTATATTAATATTTGTCAGTATTATTACTATTAGTACTAGTATAAGTAATAAAGAGGATTTACTGTAATAGCACCGTGCATTTGTTACTCGATTGTTTACAAATATTTTAATAAATGTAATTATTGGTCATAAAAATTACTAATTCGTCTTAGCTCATTTCATTTATCCTCGAAATATGTACACTTAAGTTTCAATTTACATATAACTATTCGAATTTGAAATGTAAGGGCACAAGTTTCGGGGATACGGGAAAAGAGCCAACACGTATCAGTAATTTTGATTATTCATTACTATATTTATAAGAGAATGAGAAAATCTGCTGTCAAAAATGTACAAATCCCTACCTTCAACAATAATATCCAGTTTGATATCGAGTTAAATTTCAGCGATATATGTAGAAATCATCGAGAGGTGATTTTTACATTCTATCCTGTAATCTGTCTCGATATCGCACTGGATCGTATTCTTGAAGTTAGGGATTCTAGTCTGGATCCGAAGCAAATGTTCTATTAGGATTCTGACTAGGGTCCGTAATAGTTCCGGATCAGGATCCTGATTGGGATCCAAAATGCGAGCGTTACATTTCAATTCCGGATCCAATCCGATGTCGGACTGGATCCCGATTAGGAAAACAGGATCCTGATCCGAATCGAACTGGATCCATGCCCAAATTTCTGCACGGGAAGTCCCGGAGAACATCCTATTTCTGTTCATAATGTATAAATTACGAGAGAGAGAAGCTTATAAAGAACGGTGGAATGATGGACGGGTGGTTTACCGTCAGTATAGGCAAAAAATAAGCATCTCTAATCATAAACTTTTCAATTTATGAGTGCCCAAAGTATGAAATACGTGATGGAACGTGATCGGATGACTGGGCAACGCTGCGAACGATGCGCGTTTCATGGACTGCTTTTAAAAAACTTTAATATTTACAACTCGTCCTTTATAAAGCAGACGATTTTCCATTTCGTCGAATCTTTGATTTGTACACTGCACGAGTTGCAAGGACTGGACTGTCAACAACGGTAATACGTAAAGTTATGGTAAGGGATTGATTGTCCTCGCCAGCGACGTTGCCACATGTATGCACCGTATGCTCAAATGTTCGTATGCCAGCATGCATATACACAAACTTTCTAAGTGTTGGCACATGGTCCGGGCAAGCCCTGCTAAAAGTTTGCTACGACAGACAAGAAAACCGCTCTAAAACTTACTGTCAATTAATATACTATGCCATTTTTCAACTATTAAATAGTAAGTCATTCTACGTATGTAGTTTGGAAGATGGTAAATTCACTTTTATTATACAAATATTACTTTTTCAATATTGTTTCTTATTTAAAAACTTGAACGTATTGTTGCTATTGAATGGAACTGTCTCGCATGCACTACCTTAAGGGGAGGGTAGGGGTTTCAGCGTGAAAAAAAAACACTTTTTTGCGAATTTTTTTTCATCTATACGGATAGAGTAAATTTATCGAAACCTTTTGTACATTGTTAAGTGTCATTTCAAGAACATTCCGTGAAATTTGTACGCGAAAATATCCACAAAAAAGCCGGTGACAAAGCTTTTCCAAGAACGCCTTTGGAAAAACACGATTTGCGGTGTTCACTGTATCTCAGCTCGAAATTATCCGAAATCAAGTGCCATTAAAATTTAGTCAAAGTATCATCAAATCCTCCCCCAACGGTCTTTGATAATTTTTTTTTAATTTCTAAATTTTTCGTGGTTATGTAAAGTGAAAAGTGCTATTTTTCACGAAAAATTCCGCCATTTTGAGGGTGCAAAACCCCCTCAGTGTAAAAAAATCTCAAACTAACCGTTGAGGGCAGGTATTTTATATGTAGAAAGTGTGTACCAAGTTTGAAATAAATCGGTCATGTAGTTTTCAAATGGCAGCGAACACGGACTTTGAAAAAGTGGTTTCGAGAAAAACGCGAATGTTCTTGAAATGACACTTAACAATGTACAAGAGGTTTCAAAAAATGTACTCTATCCATATAGATGAAAAAAATTCGCAAAAAAGTGTTTTTTTTCACGCTGAAACCCCTACCCTCCCCTTAAGCAGAACAAAATGTAAAAATGTGTTTCCCACGTAAATACCCATAGAAATCAGACTAGAAAACTCTAGAATTAGGAGCTGCTGCATCGCAAGATCATATATGCCGTGTGGCTGAGAAGGAATGAGACCTGTGCTATACAATATTTTATTAACAACCGAACTATAATTGAATCTTGTGTCCTGCAAAGTAATCCTCTTCTAAAAGGATGTTTCCCATTCTTTGACTCCTAGTTTCCCAATTTAGTCCCAACATATGTAACATATACCGTTATTAGATAGCTGCGCAGCGCGACTCGATAAAATTTCTCAGGTTCATAGTTCTTGCTATGGAATGTTTGCACTTAATCTACCGGTACCTCTTGCGTACTTAAAACTTTTTTTTATACTGTCATTTTCATTTTCGCGCACGTGCACCGCGCACACATAAAATAAAACTGCAGGGGGTTGCTTTGTCTGTTATTTTAGGAGTCTCATAAATTGTCTTTACAGGCCATAGTTATTAATAGGCAAAATATGAAAAATAAAAGAATCCACCAAACTATACATAAAAAACTAAACGAACAAACAATCAAAGATTTACAAGCAATGAGGCGTGTCTCACGTATGTCAGTGTCTCGTGTAACGTTTGCACATTCCCTCCGAAAATTATTATATATATATATATATATATATATATATATATATATATATATAATTTTTATTTTTATTATTTAAAAATTTTTATATATATATATATATATATATATATATATATATATATATATATATATATATATAGCTATAACCCTTTTTTGCGCACCTCCCCTCTTCGCCGAATTTCGATATGTAGAATGTCGATGTATGAACGATACGAGAAACGTAAGCGAGAAAAAAGGTCAACGTCGAAAAATCCGGTACAATAAATGCGATGACGAATAAGTCAGTCAGTAGGAGAAAACCCTCGGGCACGTAACATATCATTCGAGAGAATAGAGCAAAGGAAAGAAACAATTTCGCACGGGGTATGGGGCCCGTGAAAATGAGTATACGCAGATGTATAGAGTGCCTCGTATATATACGTCGTATATACCTTCCGTATGTGGCACACACTCCATACATTTTTCCCTTGGCTATAAATTCGGTGGCATTAACACACGAGGGGCGTTTACCGATTACATCGTAATCGTGTTTCACGCGTATACTTATTGTGTACAGCTTTATTATACATGCACACATACACGCACGCACGCGGACAAACACACGCGCGCGCGCTTGGTCGCAAGCATACACGCACGTACATTGACTCTGCCTCCGTAGCAGAAGTGGGCAGGATGAGTAAAAAGAGATATTTACGACTTGGAGAATCTTTTGACGTTACAAGTCATTCCCATTGCGAAATACTGGCAACTTTGAGAACATAACGTAGTCTACGAATGTTCAAACGTTACACGAATGACACAACTCGACAAGAAATTTTGTTTTTTGTTTTTCCGGCAACATTCGTATGATGGTTTGTCGAGTGACTAGTGGTGAGATCTATACCCACCTATATTACAAGTTACTACACAGGGTTTTCAAATTAGTTTTAATTTCATAGTGATTGTCGTTAGCATTTGATTTGAGAAATTCTTTATTAAAAAAAAATTATTCGCTGTTATAAATAATTCAGTGATCGGTCGACGGCGGCAAAGCGAAGGCGAGCTAGTTCGAACTACCCTAATACATGTTATTATATATGCAGACAGAATGTTATTTAAAAATTCAGAAACACGATTACAGATTTCGGGAAATGTGCTTTTTCATATTTCAAGATAGAAATAAAGAATCAAGATAAATTCGAAAACAATTTTGGACCCTTCAGTGAAGAGCACGGAGAACGCTTTTACCAAGCATAAAAATCTCGGAAGGTAGGTATCGGAGAAGATGGGACACACACACATGATGGCCGATTATGTTTCGAGTTTAACGCGTGACTGCCTCGACAAGTCTCACAAGAAAATCACAAGAAAGCTTGCTGAATGTGAAAATATGGAATAAGACATATTGTTCAATAAAATTCGGTTTTACGACAAAAATGTACAAACCCATGTTTGTACGTGGAATATCAATATTCAGTGTTAAAATAGAATTATTACAGGGATAAGATGTTGAAAAATGAAGTGCTGAAAATGTGACATAGAAGAAAATAATTCTTTCAATCTCTCAGAAATCTAGTTCCACATTTGCACTCCTTTTTTGCAGAAATGTCAAATCACTCGCGTTGTCTTGCAACTATTGGATCACATTTTTGTGAAACGTCGATTTTTGAATTCGAGATGGTAACCGTTTCCCGCGTACCGTATAAAAACACACCACAGCTTGGCCCATGTCTCGCTCATGGGTATGAATCAAGAAAGGGGCTGGAAGAAGTTCGTAAGAATGTACGGCATGTATGCATTACAATGCTGTTCGGGATATGAATTGCGACGACAACATGCAGAATATGTCAGAACATCGTGGGGCACTTTACGTCTTTAGTTTGTGGTGTAAAGAGACAGAGACGTTTTCACGATGCCGAAACGATACATCACTCTCGATCATTGCCAGAGAGTCAGATCTGTCTGAACTTCCGACCATTACCCTTCCACACTCACCGTTATATCTATTTCACATACTGTATATTTATACTATACATTTTTACATACTATAGATACATTATATCTATTTACATACAAGAGATACTACGATTGTTTGTGGCGCTTTTGGGTAAACATTTTGTGACCCAAAAACACAAAAAAAAACATTTTTCTAGTAACGAAAAATGCAAACTAGACCTTCTGTACGCACAAGATACCTTATTTCGTACATAGAGAAATCCTAGCCTCGTCGAGATCGCACTGATCCCTCCCTCTGGGTACGTTCGGTCCGACAAATTCATTCCTCTCTATTCCCGCGCAGACGGGAAGAGGAGTGACGGTCAACAAGGCCGGGGCGAGCGCCGAAACGTACGCATAATCGAGGATGGATATCCCGTGGGGATGAAGTCCCAAAACGCATTTATACGTACGGGGTGCGAGCCGGCAAGTTTCGCCCACTGATTTCTCCCGCGAGAATTCATCGATATTGACTCTGAGAATCAAAATTTGACATGTACCTGCCCTCCTCTGCATCTTTCTTCAGCCCTTCTGCCCAGTTTGGTAGATACGGAGACAACACAGCCCTGTATCCCTGGAGTCCGTCTTTAATACATGCTGTCACATTTTACCCACACCCACGAAGATATGAGAAGATAGAGCCATGAAGCGACGTCTTGGGCGGCGATTCTAAGATCATCAATCATTTCCATCTCCTTAGCACGCAAGAACATCAACGGTTTGCCCATTTGAGAATATACGGGCCCAGTGTGTTGTAAACCTTCAAAGTATTCTTTCAAATTTTAGACGCTCGATTGCATCTTAATCCTGGGGCTTATCAATTGATTGCGGTTTTTTTCGGCAAGATAATGTCTCCTGTCGCATAAAATGATCACGACCGCAGCTTAACAGTGCTCTCCTTATCGGCCTTCGTGCTAGTCGTTCAACATTAGTAGATTCAAAAAAACCAAAATCGATGTGCAGAGTTTCTCTATGTTTAAAGCTTCAAGACGGCTGGTTCATCGCAAAAAATAGACATGATGACAGTTGTAGTATATACGACAGTTACTTTTTTCCCTCATATGCGATCATCCTGCATTGCCGTCCTACACTTTGGACAAAGTAATGCCTGATAGAGAATATACATAGAACGCATACAAAACACATTCATTATATATGCAATGAAGATGACAAAGATATGAAACTGATTATTCGACACCCGCTTTTTGACCGTAGGGATACTTTCGCCACGAATAGATACGTGGAACTGCAATATAGACATCGAGGCCTCGGTTTGACTTCACTCGTGTTTTTCGGTTAGGCCTAACGCTGCAAAACGATCAATCGGTATAAAGGTCCTAACAAATCGGTAGCTTCAGCAATTCGTGTGACCTGATTCACAGTTGAAAACGTACAAATTGTTATTTCGAAAAGCTTACAAGATTGTATGTACCCCCTTTTAGGGCGTATCTTACTGGTTTGTCGAAAAGTAACATTTCGGCTCTGCAGAGGTCGACAAATCCCATCCACACCGTAATCCGGCGTTACGAAGGTAGTACATGGGTGCGTACGCTTTTTCTGTTTCAAATACAACATTTCAAGACACGCGTGGACTGACGAAAAAAAAGCACGAGCAAAATAGAAGACAAGCGGCCTAATCCACTTTTGTAAGCGTACACATCGATCACCCAAAAATCCTTCGAACTCTCGTATAAAGCTTTATAGGTATTTCGATGAGCGTGCCTAGTTTCTTTTTTGTAAATTTTCAAATCTCCGCGACAATGAAAGTACCGACGGCGACAAAGTTGTACGCGCGTCTGGTGTTTGCTTTACTCATCTAGCGACTCTTGTCACTCGATGTTCGTCCTCATCGTGGTCACACGAGACATCATCGATCATAGGGGCTAGGATTGTTTGACGCGAGTCGAGCATGAGCGTTGTTTTGGCATCGACACCGTAGGCGGGTTCCGAAAGTCAATGGACACCCGCGAATCGGAGGCTGGAAGTTCCGTCTATGAGAATCAGACGGTGCCAAGCCCCCGTCACGTCGCACAACTAAAATCAACCCCTATTTTATTCCCCCGTGAAATATACGTCTAACCCATCATATCGAGAAGGAGGATCTCAAACGCCTTGGATACACCTCTCAACCTTCTGTCCAGTTTTTATTCTGTCCTTCCTTCGTCTTCCTCTCTTTGTCTTTCTACTTTTCTTCCGGGCTCTTCTGTGTCGTGACGTCGGGCGGGCTAACTACAGCTGCATACGAAAGTTGATGGATCAGCGATCGAGAGGTCAGCCGCTTCAAGATGTCGCAAAATATACCCGAGGGAGGTGGATCGGATCGCCAAAGGTCCGCAGGGAAGGTTTCGATGAGTTTTTCTCGTTCCGCAGAGATCGTCATTATTTATTAATCAGTAGTAAAAGCAATAGTGAAACAAGAAGCTTTGGATTAAAGTTCCGGATAGGTCGTGAAATCATAACAAAACTACAGGACAAAATCGTAATGTTCGTAATGTGCGATTGTTGTAACATTGAATTATCAATAGGGTTCATCCATTTTTAGTCTTCAATGAGGTTAAACTTGAGCCAACGAGGCAAGTGACGAAGAATTATGGCACACTATAGGTAATTAGCCGTTTCCTCATATAATTATATCTGTCTACATTATCATTGCAAGATCTTATCCCGTTTCAATGTTACCAGGTTATGTATGGTAAAGTCTGTCGAGGTAGTCTCGTCATCACAAAAGAGCGGTTAATAGCGCGTTCCAGGCGACACATAGCGTATTAGAGTACCTTCCCAGGTAGGGAATCAATAGGCTGACGATGGAAACAAACTTGTACGAGCCTTGTTTCACCGAGCCTGAGTGAGACAGACCTGGGCCAGGTTTCATTGCATCGTTTGGAGCAGCCTGGAACCAAGACTGGCTGCTTAGCCTAAACTCAGGGTTATTTCAAGCTTTATTCAGCCAGTGAATTTTAAGGCTCAAAAGTCAAGGCTGGATGCAGGCTTGTTTCAGGTTGTGATAAAATAAAATAAATTTTAAATAATATCTTTTCTGTACTTTTATGAAAAAAAAAATTAGCAATAAATTTGTCGAGTGCGAAGGCACGAGAAACAAAAGCGAAGGAGGCAGATCAGAACATTTAAACATACTCTCTTATCGATATTTATGAGGTACACAAAAAAGTTTTTTTCTCGTTACATACACATTTCGTATATACTCACTCTCTGGGGTTTGCGTACACTCTATGTATTACGTGTCCCATAAACAATAAATAAAATAAAGTATTGTGTTTAAAATATTTTATATATATTTTATAACAAATAATATAATAAATAATAAATATATATAATAAATAAAATGAATTCTTTACAAAATTATTAAATTTACCCCAATGTAGAATATAGAAAACTAAAAACAGGCCTCATATAGCCTCGAGAAGAGTTTGGGATAAGCTTGGTCATAAATGCTCGTGAAGGCTTCATTAAGGCTCGTTTTGAACCTTGTTGTTTCGTCGTTTCAGGCTTAGTACCAGCTTTTCTACCAGCCTTTGGTCAAGCCTGTGCGCAACAGCCTGAAACCGCGTTATCATTCAGGGGTTCAGCTAGGCCTGAAATCAGGCTGGTGCTCAGCCTGAATTAAAAAATGTGAGCCTTGTTTCAGAGCTTGGCGAGCCCTTTTTTCATCGTCAATTCCTACCTGGGTCGTTACGTAAGTACATCATTGTAATATGAAAATTGAATTATTTCAAGAATGATTCAAATAAATCTGTTGGTTACTATGCAATAGAATTTTCCTAAATTATTCTGCAATATGCGACCAATATTTTGCAAGGCCGATAATTATAAAAAAAATAGCTATTCAAATTTCCGCCGAATTTCCGAGGATGGCCAAAAGAGCGTAGACGAGATCGATCGCTATTGCCGATTTTGTCGTACGTAAGGGAATGATGTCTAAATCGACCCATTACCGTGTTATTAACGTGTCGGGACGTGCATAAACAAAATAGTTTACAAAATGATTGTCATATACGATTTGCGTCTATAGCGTCAGCCTGCGAAATTACAATCACGTGGTGTTTCAGTGCTATACAATAGGCGCGGCGAGCTGCGACAGACGCACATATGTGACGAGATTGTAAAGGTTCTTAGTGGCTACGGAATCTTAATACGTTGCTGTATGAAAATTAATTAAGCTTACAATATTGAATTGAAAGTTTCGTTTATTGCATTTTCATATATTTTTACCAAGTCTCAGAGTGTGGTATATAAATAAGTCATAGCTTGAGATGGTTTCTTTTTCAGCCTCGCTCTCAGCGCTTAAAACTCAACTGTCCTTATTTAGATAATGTGTTACGAGAGCAACTTTTTCACACTATTGTAGCACGGAACTACGTTGAAGATTATTCGGTTACCTTGAGGATATGAGGATGCTGGAAAATCTAGAGCGTTACCATTGAGGTTCCCTAATGCCTCGCACGCTCGAGGTGTTTGATAAAGGGTGCGAACGAGAGACGAAGAGACATTCGACGAAAAATTTATTCGTGTTTGCTAGCCACGAGGATATTATCCGACGGTATAATCTTCCGTTGGATGACAATATTTTTAGGTCCAGGCAGAATGTAAAAGAATCAAGCCAATGCTTGCTCCGCGTTATGTGACACCGGGGGGCTGTTGCCTTTGGCAAAAGCTACAGGCTTATCTACTTTGGGCTCTCTTTTTATATTCTTTTTCGTTTCTTACAATGAAGCGAAGGCTATACGCGCTTTACAGCGTTAACTTTTAATCGCCTCAAGTTTTAGGCTTTTGGTCTCGAGCTCGTTTTTTTTATTGGCTGCGATGCCATTTCATTGACTCGTACTCATTTATATATATGTGTGTGTGTGTATTTTTAAACTAATGAGTCGTAATCCTGCCAAGACATCGCCTCTCGATGGAGCAGGTCGCGAAATACTCTCTCCTGTTAGCTGGATCTGCCTTTACCACGTTTTTACCTTATTTTGTATCTCATGCACGTATCCGTCTTGCTGACGAGTAATAATAATGATCAAAAAAAGTATTCGTTGATATTCGTGTATTTTAAATACAAGTAATCTATAACATCGTTCTCGAAATTAACTCCTAATTAGAAAGACTTCAAAGTATTTTTAAGAGAGCTCTACATTTCAGGTTCATCTTAATTTAATTTACACCTTTTGTTGAAGGTAGGATTCCTTTCGTGGAGGGCCGTATTTTGTGTCGACATAATGAGGGCCCTTCTGAATCTTTGGTAAATTACAGCGGCGTCCAATGGAAATTAGTCACAATCAATTATTATACCCAACGATAAACTGGAATAAAAAATGTCGCGCAAATTTACTAGTTTCAGTCATTTTTGCATTTTCGCTGAAAAGTCGTGGCTACGAAAATTCTTTTGCCAGTCACATTTGTCTACTTTTCCACATTAATATTTACTCCAAACGTTCGGCGAACCACTGTTTTTATTGTCGTTACGGAATGTTTAGAATTTTGACACGCCTGAGCAGTTTATATCAGGCATTTAGCGTTATTCAGTGCATCATTTATTAGATAGAAATGTGGCCAGCGTGTCATCTCCATAAGGCGCCATTTTTTATTAAATATTCGATAACTTGGCTTGAAATTTTACCAGTATACCGGAATGTATTTTATTGCGAGTTAATTATGTGAACCTTTTATTTTGCCCACCTTCAGGCTCAATATCTCGATCGATTTAAGTCTATAGAGCGTAGATTGAACGACTTGAAAAGGTACATGCGATTAGTACGCGCGAATGTAACAAATCTTCGCTGATGCCAATTGATACACGTAGCGTGAAATTATACAGCCTCATTTGGCAAATTTGTCTCTGGTTATGAAAGCGTATGACTACGTCGGCCCTGCATATTTATAGTATGCCGAGACTTTAGAGTACACAAAAGGGACTTGGACACCTGGGAGGGTGTAGAGAATGCTGATTAATTGTGACACAGAATGCTCTTCATCGAGACCACGCTCTTTCGCGGGATGCACGCGTCCAAACCTCAAGGACCAATTAAGAGCACCTCAATACTGAAACTCCTACACAATGACATTCATGCCCTCTCCAGAGATAAAAGAAACGGCGTTGAAGAAAGTTATTCATCGAATGGCACGCCAGGTGTCCATCTTCTTGTAAATACGCCGTGAATACGACTCCGTCCCGTCACATGACTGCAACGCCCTCCGTCGCTCTTGAAGACATATTGCATATGCACTGTGAATAACGAGTCTGTCAGCTAAACATAATTAAATGCACTCGGTTACACCTTTTCGGGTTAACCGATGGATCCTCGCGAAGTGGCGAGTGCACTTGATACGCGGTATAATAGGGCGCTCATCATACCTGTCGACATAACCCTATCCGAGTCGATTGGTAACGAGCATTAGGAAATGAGATGCAGAAAAACGAAACGAAACGAAACTGAAAAAGTGTAGGCTTTCGGGCTGGAGAATGACGTCAGGAGGCGGGTTGGGGAGAGAGAACTGCCGCCTGAACGGAATGCATGTAGAACGGATATGAGTGTCACGTAATGGTGGAGTGGAACTAAGAGGCGGACGGTGGTTTTAACACAGCCCATGCGTCCATCCAGGCACGGGCTTATCCACACATTGTACGGAGAAACAAAAAAAAGAAGAAATATACACAGGGGCTCAACTTGCCTGAGTTTCCTCGACAAGTTTCACGGCTCTATTGAATTTATAACAAAATGGTGCCTTTTCTTGCTACGTGTGCTCTCTCGATAATTAACGAGGGAAACGGAGACGGACAAGATAATTCCACACTGTCGACACGTCCGTCCATCAAAACGATGCCGTGATGCACCCATTTTTCATCATTCTAAACCACACTGCTCATTTCATACCGACTCGATCTCTTATTCTTTACTTCACTCTCGCCGAATTGAGTGTACACATGACCCCATTCAACATGATGATTCACTTCGATCTTCCGTTCTCCTTTTATCCGTGTGTTTCGTGTATGTGCAGCCGCCAGAACTAGAGTATAGTCCAGTAAAAGAGACGAAAACCCCGTACTTTTTAGCGTAGAATATGAATTTTTGACTGAAGGTAGATGATTGCATAATGAAAGTAAACCCAATAAAATGTTGCCCCTCAACTCGCCTCAACCCTCAATAGGGGTTGAAAACTTAAAAATCGAGGTATCTCGATAATTAATAGCCCGATCAAAAAAGTTTCAAACAACAGTTGTTTGGAATAATAAAATTCGTATAAAGTTAGTGGACGACCGTGGAATAGCGGCACAATAACGATTCGAAAATGAGGGGTTGATGCGTGTGCGGGCAGAGTAGACATATCACTGCGTCCTTGTCTGGGTCAGTGATGCTCCCGTGTTTTTGCGCCGCTATTTTCAAAGATAGGGGATTGGTCGTCAGATAATGTTATCCGTATTTAGTTATTCCAAACAACTTATGTTTGAAACATTTTTTCATCGGGCTATTAATTATGAAGATTCGGCGAATTTTAAGTTTTCAACCCCTATTTCTTAGGCTTGGGGCGAGTTGACGGGCAACATTTTATTGGGGGTTACTTTCACTATGCAACCATCTACCTTCAGTCAAAAATTCATATTCTACGCTAAGAAGTGCTGGGTTTTCGTCTCTTTTACTGGACTATGTGGTTGATTTTTCCAAATGGGCAGGGCTGGTTGGTGGATCGGAGGAATTAATTAAAACACCGCTTCACAAACAATACGGATAAAACTCAAAGTTGGAGAATCTCAACGATTGCGGTAATAAAGCCGGAGAAAACTAGATTGTTCCAACATTGATAATCTATCACCAAAAACGGTTCCTTTATACTTCGTTACATGCTATTTTGAACAAAAAGGTTTTCCAGATAAAAGTAAGATGGCAACTTTATCGGAAGGTTTTCGGAAAAATCATCTACGGCGACCACCCCTGCTTTATATTCCAATATTAAAAATATTTATTTAATATAGTCAATCTAGTCTTTGATGATGAGTTTTGAGACTGTAAAAAATATCGGTAGCGAAAAAAATCATCTAATCACAGACTTGTGCTTGGTTCATCGAAAAGAAACTCAACATTTGTCAATATATCAATGCAGTAGTTTTGGAGATATTGTGATCAACCATTTCGAAACTACGATTATGGACCAAACCCGTTTTAAGACAAATTGGCCCTTAAATGAAACGTTACGGCGGAATATAGATTTACAACGATCAAAACAGCGATTTCTTTTTTTCTTTCTTTGAACGATAGAATTATATATGTAGAACATTTTCCCAACCTTCCAAAGTGAAATACGAAAAACGTCAAACGTAACAGCCCGTCAACGCTGTGCCTCACCGCTCGGATTCGAAGCGCGCGCCGCAGGTACAAGCGAAAGCTCAGGGGTGCAGGCAGACATGGGCAAAAAGTAATTAAATTAACAACTAACAATTACTATAACTATTGTAATTGATAATTTAATGACTTTGTAACATATTACTTAAGTAATTAGTTACCACAAGTACCTAGTGCAATTTAAGGGCCCAGTCCACTTTGGAAATTTCAAAAATCGAAAGCAAGCAAGATTTGAAAAAATCGACGATGATGAGCAATCAGAAGAGATTTTGTACAGTGCAGGAATTGCCAACTGAGTTTAGGTAAGAGTTTTTCATAGTATAAACTTCAAATGCGTTTTTCTCGAAACAACGTTTTCAAAATCTAGCTCCACCGTATCTCTAAAACTAATAAACCGATTCTCTTGAAATTTGAACCACGTATTGCAAATACGATTCGCAACAAGATGAGCCTTGATGGTTTGAAAATTTTGATTTTTACTTTTTTTGTGCGAAAAACTGCGAAAAAACGCGTTTTTAAAAAACTTTTTTCGTTTTTCATCTGCCCTTTTTTATTTTTTGATAAAACTTTATATCCGAGGGTCATTTTGTTGCCGTTGCCGAGTTGTGATGGAGCTACCTAGCCCACCTATTTTTGAGGCCTTACGTTAAACTATAGTTTTTGTACTTAAAAATGAATAAAAAATAATTTAATTTTTTTTTTATGTATTTCAAGACTTTATTTATTAAGCCCAACAACTTTTATATTCACATCTTTTATAAAATCCTCAAAAAAACGCGAAAATAGCCTTTTTTCGCGGCTCCAAAGTGGACTGGCTCCTTAATTCAAATTCTATGTAAACTTCAAACGCGTTTTTCTCAAAACTGCATCTTTGAAATTGGCGTGCACGATTAGTTAAAAAGGTTGTAAGGGATCATCACAGTGTAGAATTCTAAAAAAATCGATTTTTGGCATTATCCGATAGTATAGGCTGCTATAAACATGCTGTTCAATTTTCGGGGTGAATTTCGAATTATGTCGGTTGCTACAGCCTTTCTCAGAAAAAGGGATTCGACCAGCTGCGTGAGACCGGGCGCGGACGGACGCGTTTTTCTCGAAATGTCGTTTTCCAAAACGGTGTACACTTTCGAAGGAAGAGTACACACTTTCAAGCTATCCGTCTCAAATTTTGACACAACTTTCTTGACGCCGTCCTTTATTTTGCTATAGAAGCTTCTTTTTCTTTGAAATCTTCATATTTATTTAAACGAAAAACTGCCGAAAAATAGGCTAAATTCAATACTTTTTTTTTCAATTTGCCGCCAGTTTGCCAATTTTGATTTTAAAAAACCTCCATAGTAAGATAGCGGCTTTCAAAGTCATCAATAATCTTTATACAAATTTCGTTTTAGATAATATTTATGGCCACAACCGTGTACACCGTGAAGACTCCTTTTTTTCGACGACATTCTCAACCGCTACATTTTTTTTAATAAAATAAAGTTCAAAGAATTATTTTTTGTCTTTCATGAGTGCTTTGATTTGACATAAAAAATCAAACTGATTCGCGTATTTTAACCATCGAACGAAAATCGGCTATTTTTCGACTCGTCACACTTTTCACTCGTTACGACTACGTTACACATAACGTTACTCGTTATGATGATCCCTTAAGCCGATTAAGTTGAAACTTGGTAGAAATATTGATAATATTGTTACCTTCTACTTGACGATAATTGTTTTCGAAAAATTAGAAAAAGACACTACTTTTTTAATACCAATTTTACAGGAATTTTGGGTGAAATGTTAACAATTTTTTTTGCAAATGTGTGCCATTCTCTTGTATTTGCATTTTATTCATTTTAATCAAATAGAAACTATACATGTTCTAACCGACAAAAAATTTCAATTTTTTTGCAAATCAAAGCCTACGGGCGGCCTGACTGCACTCCGATTTGTTACTCTCGCGCCAATCTTGCTGCAACACTCTGCCACCGGTCCGCTATTTTCATGATAAATGAATTTTTTAAAATCGTTTGTATAGTCAAATATACTATTCACGTATATCTACAGTTTGAAAAATGTAGAATAATTATTTCTTAAGGAAAGGTCGCGAGGTCGAACTCTCCGATTTGAATGAAATTTGGCATGTTTGTAGAATAGGTATAAATAGGCGACACGTATTTGTTTACATCTGTGATACCCGATTTTTAAGGGGTGAAACGCACCCTCGAAAATAGGGGTGTTTTTCGTTTTCCGTCGATAACGTTTTAACGGTACGAGATATGACAAAAAATCAAATTGCAACCACGTTTAGTTTTCCGTAGAGATGAGAACGATGCAGATAACAATACATTTTATATTGTTTATTGCAAAAATGCAATTTTTTCGTACGTATTTCCGAGAATTTTTAACCGATTGGGATGTGAATTTGCATACATGTAGAGGATGGAAAAGTAGTGGATACGTGTTTTTTTGTTTTTCCGATATCTTATAATTAAAGGGTTGAAACTGCCTTTCGATTTTTTAGTCAAGTGCATCGTACAATCAGCTAGTCTTTTGCCGTTCCGCGTTAAAATCACGTCAACATAAGTCCGCTTTAATATGCGATTGCATATTTGTAAATTCCAACCCCCCCCCCCCCCCCCCCCCGCCAACCATCCCCCTCGAACGTTCAAACTTCTTACCGTGCGGCATGCACGAAAATTTGTAAAAATAAAAATGGGTTACGATGGGAGTACAATTCGTCAAAATAGTCGATACAAATTTACTTGTTTTGGGGGAACGTCCCTCTTAAGAGGTGGACGCACACTTAAAAACTATGGCCTTTCGCGACTGGGCCGAGATAAAAAAGTTTAAAGGGACTAAATGTTGTATTCTTCGACTACTAGACCTTCATGATGATAATGATGAATATAAGAACAAATGGCGTATTTTTTTGTTGCAATAATTGGTGAATAACTGGTGAAAATCATTCTTCAATTTTCCGCTAATATGGGCACAGAAATAGATAAGGCTTTTGCAATTACGTAAACACGTTTTCGTTCATTTCGTGTACTTCGAAATACAGTCATCGAAATATTTGTAGTTTATAATGTATACCCACTTCTCAATCTGACAGCATGATTTTATAGTATTAATATCGCTAAACGATTATAATAATAATTGAAGCCGGAAGCCTCTCCTTTGGAAGCCGGAAAAAAATGTATGGTTTATTATTATTAGTTTATTGATAGATTCGTTTTTCATGGCCGAATTATCAACTGTGATATTAATTTGTCATATCTAATATTGATATACTGAAGAAAATGTGGATCGTATTTTCTCAACCCTCCGTGTGTATACTATATTTATCGAGAACCACGGTGTAAACTGGGTCTTTTAGGGAACCGTCGGGTTTTGGAAGATTCCTAGGCCTGAAAAAAAAACTGAAAAAATGCAGGCTTACCCCTCGGCTACATGGCCCAGAAGATACCAAAGTCAAAAGTTTAAGACTGTTGTTGATCAAAATTGGAGTATAGTAAAATATGAGGAAAAGCGGGTGAGTTTCAAATTTTGACCGTTCTTTTAAAGACCCAGTGTACACATGAAGGGTTAAAAATGTAATACACCTATCATATGATTGAATATTTTGCTGTTCATGAAATAGTCCTACGTTTGAAACCATTTACGGTGTGTATTGCATTAAAGTACCCCATCTCATCACCTTTCCCACATGTTTATTTAGTGAATTATCACCAATTCATGGGTACTTTTACTATTTGGTGACCAAAAGACAATGTGAAAGATTCGGAAAATCAAATTTAAAAATTCGTATAACATTCTGTCCAGCTTCAATTATTGTTTTAGTTCAAGCATATAATTAAATTTCTAATAATTTTTATAAACGGTCTCTATTTAATGACGGTATAGAATCTAAAACATCTCTATCGAGTATTATAATCGTGGCAGCTTCACCCAAGAGTAGCGTACATGTTAATGGTCCAAAACATCGTTGATTCTTTGATTACTTGAAGTAAATGGAAAAGCTCAACAGTTGAAATTTTCGACTTTCTATCTGACCATGGCCCCTTCAGGTGGAAGCAATTCCGTCGATAAAAATCTCGACGTTTACTCGAGATAAAGGGAAGAGGTAAATCTCATGCGTACTCTATTCAATGGCGATTGACCTTTCGGAAAACAGAAGAGCGTGACTTCGTTTTCCTTTCGATAGAGCGTAAAAAATGATTTTTCTTTTTTCCAAAATGTGGTTCGTCTCTGAGAACAGTGAGAAATGTACTCTTGAGACATCTTCCAGTTTGCCTCACGCCAATCGAAAATTAATTTTCCCCTCCGTGTTCGGCTATCAAAAGAACCTTTATAAAGGCATCTACAATAGATATACGCGAGTGTGTAAACGTACGTATCTGGTATCCTGAGAACCGATGTACGAATCAGAAAGTTCGCTACGAGGGTCCTCGGGACCTCGAGGTAAAACAAACGTTGACAGCGATCGGGCATCCGGAAGTGATGTAGGGGACGGAGCTCATATTTAAGCGGAAAAGTTTCATGTATGTAGCGTAGATGGTTTAATTGGGAACAGCCGAATCACGTATAAGGCAATCGAAGCTGTCTCGTAACCCAAATGGCAACAATGACGTCGACTCCCCGGAGGACTCTCTGTTACGTATCCGAAGAGAAAAAGAAAAACGTTTCTTAAGCGTCCAGCGGTTCATCTCGGGTCAACACCTTAACTGTTTTAACTTTCGATTCATTATTCCATTGTATCGGCAGGTAAAAAACTATTTTTTTCTCTTACCGTCTCGTTTTTTTAAATGTTTCATTCCGAAAGCCTAACTTGATTAGTATAAATTTTCGACACGTTATAAATTGTATTCCATTATGTTGCATTGTATTGTAAGTGTATTATATTGTATTGTAAAATTATATAATTTTCATGTTGTATTGAAATAACAAATAAATAAATATTTTAAAATATTGTAATACGGGAAAAAATTAGTCTTAAACCGCGTGGGCATTTAATTTATACCTATATTATAATTATATTAATATTATAATTATATTAATATATACTGAGGATAGTTTTAAGGGAGACTTTGTCCTTGAAAGGGGCGGGAGATGTTAGCGGCTCAACATGAGCAGCTAGAAGAGGAGGGATGCCTCTATGGACCAGGCATTGCCGATTAGCGGTAATTATAAACACATTTGTGTAAACACATTACAAAACTTTAAACGCGTTTTTCTCGATAACACGTTTTTAAAAATGGCTGACATTCTCCTGACCGCTGTAATTACCATATCGACCTGAAATTTGGAGAGCATACTCAGAAAATATGTCTTCACGGAATGACGGATCGTTTTTTCGATAGATACATTTTTGCATTTATTATTTATCTTTTTATGCGAAAAAAAACGCGAAAATTCGATTTTTTTTAAATTGCCGCCATTTTCCGAAATTTGTACTAAACGAAAAACCCATCCGTCATTCCATGACCAAAGGGTCACAGATTGATAATATGCTTTGAATTTGTGTTTCAGATCAAGAAAGAGGGGGCCGTGATGTCAGCCGTTTACCTCCCGCGATTTGAGGACCTGTTTTCGCGGAGCTGCAACGGCCGCCATTTTGGTTTAAGAAAAAAAATTTTTGAACGTTCTGTATATCATGAATAAAAGCAAGAAAAAAACCGCACTCATAAAGCTTTACTCGTTTCCTTGAAAAAAAATAAAATGTAAACACCTGAAATATGGCACTCCACGGACAAAGTCTCCGTTAAATTATAAAACGTGGACAGTTGAATGATCACCATGACCTCCACCAATGTAGTATCATGTTTTATGAATCATTGAATAATTCCATTTTTAAATTATTTTTTCAACCAATTTCGCAGGCTGGACAATTTGAATGAGCTTGAGTCATTAATTGTATACCTAATTAATAATTGAATCCTACTGAAAGGGTGTGGTTCAGCTTTGTAAGCTTACCCTTGAAATATAGGCATTGCGGATGATTCGGTCAAAATTCCTTCGATTGAAACATTTTTTAGCCAGTGCAGACTGACAATGTGGATGCAAGAGTTATTCCGGCTGTGTATCCGTACAAACAGGATATCCCGAGGGATAAAAAATGTAACTAGGGATTTGCAAAGTACAAGAGTTGAGCTCCAAAAGCCTTTCTAAATCTGTCGTAAGAATGTTTTTTTTACAGAAAAACAGCCATTAACCAATGGTTGAGAAAATTAGGATAACTTTATGATGCTTTAATTTTGAATAAGAATGCATTTTCGTACTCGCTTCGTTCGAATTTCAGTTAATTCCAAACATCGAATAGCCAGCTGTACAAATTTGGCAATTTTACACAAAGATGGAAAAAATTAATGAAATCCAAAAGTGAGAAATGGTTTCTTTTCCTCAGGAATATCGATTTTTATAAACGTAACGGAGAAATAATAGTAATTATGCACAAATGAAGAATATTTTTTTTGGAAAGCACGGCCTAAACTGAAAGAAGGTACAGATCATGTTTTGAATGATATCAGAAATTTCGGGCTATTGCAGTTTGAAGTCGAAGACGTCGAAGACATTTGTTTTAAATTGACCTAGCTACCAAAGCTCAATAAAATAGTAATTCGCAAAGTTCAAAAACAGGTGCTAACTATTTTTTGCATATAACAACACACTAAAAATTCATACGAACAAAAATGACGAGGAACAAAGCTTTTGGGAATTGCCTCACATGTATACGGAATAACATCAAGAAGATAAATGGAGAGAAAAGGGATAGAAAAAAGTGTTTCACCTGCCGATAGAATGGTGGAAAAGAGAAGAGTTAAAAGAGTTGAAGTATCGAGTCGAGGCAGATCATTTTCGAATAGGTTTTTTAAATTTTATTTTCTTATCCTAGCCGTATGCGCAGCCCAAGATGCGCGTGTAGGTGCACATACATGTACTGTGTATCTTCGTAGGTACACGATATCCTTATTATTCCAATAAACTCCCACTTCCGTCCGGTCTATGATGAAAGGAGCCTAGTTTAAATTGAAAAGTTTACGAGCGCTATACGCCAACGAGAATAGCAAAACGTTCGCCTTTACGATTTGTTTTCGGTGTTTCTCCCCGCGTAAGATCTATAAGTGTACGAGAAATAGGAGAGATTGATATACTACTGTTGCCAGTAATAAAGTCTTCGCGCGACGGGACTCGAGCTCCTTCGGCATGTCTTCACACGAGGAAAACGGGGCGCACAACCGTCGCGTATATACATTTTTGTATATCCGTGTCATTGCTTCCCGTGGAACAACCTCGTCACGTCGCCACCTGACGCTTCTCGTCATCTCGTCTCCTTACTTCCCGACATTCTTGCGTTCTGCTCGTCCGATCGGATAATTAGTCACGTTCGAAAAATATTTGGATACCCCCGAATGTCTTTTCACATCCTGATAAACATTATCGGCCCAAAATAGATGCCTAATATTATTCGCGCCAATGCTCTCGGGCGGTAATGATCTTCGGCATGATCCAAGACGAAAATCATTAGTCGAAAAATAGTTCAAAGATGCTCGGTTTTGTTGCATGCTTTACGCACTAATTTTTTTCTAGAAGGAGAACGGTGACAACGGTGTCCCCTAGTGAACATTTTTTACGATGTTTTTATACAATATATATAAAACAAATTCTTTACAGATGTTGTACGAGAATGGAGAATCACGAGAGATGTGCATAGAATCCATGAGGATTTTGTACGTCCATATTCGTATAGAACCTATAAAGAGTTTATTCAAGAATGGGCGTAAAATCGTTAAAGATTCTATATGCTCCTCAAGAATCGCATGCGACTGCCGATGGAAACTGAAAAATTATAAGAAAATGTTCTATGTGAAATTTATTTATTTGCAATGGGGCCAAACATTACTACCGATTCTCCTATGTATAAGATAATTACGTTCGAAGCAGTATCAATAAGCATTATTGTCAATTTTCATTTTTCGTATTTCAAGTACATTACAGGCATAGGTCTTCATGTCGCATATTCTTTTTGAACGACGATATATGCCAGTACTTCTTATTACCAAGTGATAATGGAGCATTGCCATATTGTTGTTAACGCGCTTTCGGAGGTTTTTATAAGGCTCGTTGCTTACGATGATGATCCCGTCTATTATCAATTCATTAATTCTCTTTTTTTTCTTCAAACTACGCTTCATGTTTTTTCAACGCGAATATTTTCAGCCTGCTCCGGTTCACATTTTCAACCTCGTTTCGATTGACGGCAAACTTTCGACTTGAAGACGAGGTATCTCACGTTCAGGCGGTAAAAATGGTTTCCTACGATAGATTCGACATGTCGAGCAATCGAAGTCTTAGAACCTGTCTTTTAACGCGGTCCTCTAGTGTCCCGGCTGTTTTTTTACGGCTTTTTCAATAATTTTTTACGGGCAAAGCATCGAAATAATCAATCTCATTGTTTTTGCATAAGCTTTATTAACATTTAAATAAGCTTTAAAAATTTTTTGAAGTCAAAATATATAATAGAATGACGGTTATAGTGGCCGACAGGAAGACATCAAGTAAAAGAGGTGCTTGACGGTGACCAAGATTGCGGCTGTTCTGCATATCTGAAATCAAAAAACCAAACGGCATTTTAATCTTCATATTTAAGACTAGCGATTGACCTAGAGTGAATTCTAAATTACAAAAATTGACTTTTTTATACACTTTTGAAAATTACATTCTATTTTTTACTCATTTTTTCTTAAGTTTTCTCGCTCGTACAAAAAAAACTATCGAAGCAATCATGATAATCCTAGTTCAATCGCTGGCTTATAACATATTAAAGATGCTGTATGAATTTGGACAAGATCGGTGCAGTAGTTTCTGAAATATCGTGATCACCGTTTCGAAAAATGGTGTTTCGAGAAAAACGCGTTTGAAAGTTCGCGCTCCCGGCGCGCGCTCCGTATACCTGCTCCGTTCCAGGGCCGTAACTTGTGAACCACTTCGAATATCGAAAAATCCTTTGGCACACATTTTCTACACATGTTGTAGATGTGATTTATGAAAAAAAAATATCGATTTTTTCGACCCGAGAAATTAGAGGACCGCCTTAACGGAGCGAAAGATGTTACTTTTCTTTTTTTCAGTAGTCTCTTTCTCTCTTTCAATTTCAGT
Organism: Ophion ellenae; assembly: GCA_963210295.1. Taxonomy (NCBI): domain Eukaryota; kingdom Metazoa; phylum Arthropoda; class Insecta; order Hymenoptera; family Ichneumonidae; genus Ophion; species Ophion ellenae. Next base: position 2,094,606 of record OY723394.1, read on the forward strand.
AGTCTCAGGGAGTAACACCTGGCAAAACAGCTTTTTATCTTGCACTAATAGTGCCCCGGCCGATGTGCGCTTTCCTTTTAATTGCACATCAGTCTCTACGTATTTTACTTTATTCATATAGCCTCAACGTTAGCAACTTCCACATTGTCAATGCCACCCTTCTTCTTTCACTATAAAGCTCATGGTCTGTAATATTACGACTAGATGGCTAGGTGATTAAAAAAAAAAAAATTGGTGTTTTAATTTATATATTTTTTAATTTAAAGTGTGAAGAATTTTGTGTGTAAATTGTGTGTTGCAACTTATTCAATTGTCGAAGTTATAAGCTATTCACGATTAGACCTCCAATCGAATCCATCAGCCGATTTGGGCGCGGCAGGTGTCGTGCTGGGGCCCTTCGGTTGTCAGCAGGTAAGACTTCAGTATGCAGAATACTGTCTGTAAACTTCATACTACAATTGCAAAAAAGTTATGGAAATTATGGACAATTTACCAAACGGCAAAGAAAGTCATTATCTCTCTGTCAAATTTTGGATACGATGATCGTCCAAAGTGCTTTTAAAAATTGGGAGATGGGAGAAAACGGCTTAATCGATTCCCTTCGAATTTGAACGCGATGTTGGAGATTTCTGCTTATTCGCTTGTTAATATTCGATTTCAACGCGAGAACTGACAAAAATTAGAAAGTTGCGAAGGTACATGTAAACAACTAAACGTTAAGATCCAACGGTTGCCATTCTGTTACAATTCTTGTTTTCTTAATCCTGCCTAGTGAACTAATCGTTGTTTTATATTTTAGAATTCATTTGGGTTTCGTAAAAGATACACTAGTTGTGCACAATCGAGATCACTACGAATCAAGCCAGCAAGGATGACAGCTCACGATGGCTACAGTAACAGTGATTTCGGTCGAACAATTTTTGTGGGAAAACAGCGTCAATGAACGTTAAGGTTATTATGGGGTTAAGTCAACATGTTACCACTGATCTGAAATTTTTTGTGGACCTTTATAACCTCTCTGCTGATCATCCTGCGCAATGTGAATACGATCCCCAGTACCGTTTTTTGGAAAAAAAATCGTCAACTCGACGTATTTCGTAGACTAATTACATTACGCTTATGGAAAACTCCCGATCATTTTTCAATACATTATTAATATCTGCTAAGTGAATGTTACCCCGGAGCTGAAAAAATAGGTACCTTTCGACTAATTATCGGACTAACCGTTGGTACCGTGAAAATGAGGATTCACAGTACCGTTATAAAATTATTAATGTTTTTGATAGCGAATTTGTGCGAAAGTCAAGCACACAAAATGTTAGACTGTGCCATGATGACAACGTCGTAGATGGCATAAATGCTACCTATCTTATCGGTATTCGGTAATTATGCCCGGGAGCCTCAAACTACTTGGTCAGAATAATTTTCAACGAAAATTATTGGTAGCTATTCTCTTAATTAGTAATAATTACTTGATATGAATTTTATAACTATGTTCAGAAACTATACACTTCTAGACATATCTAGATAAAGGCAAATAACGCGGTTTTTTTTCATACATACATTTTTTATTAGAATATCAGAAAATTATTAAAGTTTTTCATTTCTTCGAGATTATAGACAGTTCACACCTTTTCTATACAGCTGAATTTTTTTTACCCTGGCCGATATTCATTTTTGACAGCTCCTTGGGCCGACATTGCGGTTCCGAACGGGGCGCATATGTCTCTAACTTCGCGACACTTTTGCCAACCTGGGCATTACGATATACCACGATGTACGACGTTGTCAATTCGTTTTGCGTTAATGAAGCGAAAAAAAGTTATAGAAAATAATTATACAAAGTAATGAAAACACTTAATGTAATCACCGAATGTTCAAAAGATCATATTTTTACAAATAGATGTAGAAAAATAGTTCAAAAACGGACGTTTAATATGACGATTATTTGAAAGCTAACAGTTGGTAACAGTCAATCGGCTCCGTGTATAATCATAGGGTGCTCCCCTCATACTTCGCCCCCGATGGCTAAACCCCATTACAACCTTAAGATATAAAGTTTATAATTTCGAAAACACGAATGCAATCGAATTAATCGTTTTTTTCTTCAAATCAATAAAACAAAATCCTGGAATTTACTAAAATATTGAGTAAAACTCAAAAATGTACGCAAACGGCATTAGTAGCCTTTTTAGCCTAACCCGTTCTTTCATAAATGCGTTTCATTCGATGACGTTCTACGCATCTTTTTCGTACTGTTGCAACGAAAAATAGCCGCGTTCGCACATACTTGCATATGTCAAAGTTTTGAGTTGCGGAAAGAATACAATTGGGAATAAACAAAATCTCTGCAGAGATTTACAAGAACGATGTTGAAAAGCCATGTGCGACGCGTCTCGTCATCCACTCTAGATCCAAGGGGGAAACAAAAGCCTCAGAGCGGAAGCCCGCACGTGCGAGAGTCTTTGCTCTCGTTGGTTCGATTGGTGGCGAGTGTGCGGAGGGTCCCCGAGCATCATCCGTCACCACCCCACAACACCATAACGAAATCCAAAACGGTGTGTGCCCTATCGTCTCGTTATCTACGCGAACCCATAACCACTGGATACGCGATGGCACGATCGCGATAACGTCGATACGTCGAGGACGCGTTTTTATTAGTACGTTACGTTCTTGTGGTCCCCGCGGCCACGACCATTTCTATATTTTTGGCTTGTGTTCCCCATTCCCCGAACAATATGCAGCTTTCTCGTCATCTGTCCTGTTGACGAGCTATCGGCCTCATTTTAAACTTAACTTTGGAACTTTGACTTTATTCACTGCTAGGATAACGCTTTGAAAACATTTTATCGAAAATTTCTACTCCATGGCACTTATGGTCGGTGGATAACATAATTGCGAAGATTTCCCATGATTCAGATTAGGAGCGACTTCAAGTAGAAAATCTGCTAGCAAGAATATATATATATATATATATATATATATATATATATATATATATGAAATAAAATAAATATAAAATAAATAGATATTTTTTTAAACAAAAAAAATCTATTTATTTTACTTCATCCACCTATAGCTGAGAAAGAGTTGAATTTACGGGCTCGGCTTATAAGACTTTTTTGTAGCAAATTACTTTCTCTACATAGTTCTTATTTGAATTTTTTTCGATATATCTAATAGCTTAGGCGTTACAGCCGTTTGAATAGATATTTTCATACAATATTCACTTGAAATAATGATACCGCTGAAACGGTTGAATTTACGGACTTGGCTCAATGAACTTTATTGTAAAGTATCGTATTTCCTATGAGAACCCACTTGGAAAATATCGCGATATCAAAATTCGCGGAATGGTAACACTAATAATGAGAAAAACATTTTTTCAATGTTAATCAGATGGGAAATCTTCAATTTCGATTCGCGACCTCTAAATATTTTTTGACAACACCCCCCTTTCACGAAACTTCGTTTTTGGGTACCGACTGAAGATTTTCGGGCACGATGGGTCAGAAAAAAAAGTTACCCTGAAACGAATCACCCTAATATATATATATATATTTATACATACATATATACACACATATTCTTGGTGTAAAAAGAAAGTGTACAAAATGTAAAAAAATGCACATAGTCAACATGTATGGGTTTCTTCCCAGGAAGTAAAAAGGAAAGTTGTTCTTCCCAATGTACGGTTTTGAGGATCTGGTCGGTATACTCAAGTTCAGAATCATATTTCCTTTTATTCGAGATCATTCGGCATTGAATTTCTAATGAGAATCGAATGGAGGACGAATAGGCATTCTGGACAGTGGTCATTTTTCAGTCTATAGGATGCAGGTACACACAAGCGCATATATATACTCGTTCGATCGCTATCTCTTATCTGTACTAGTTGGATCAATGTTAGATGGACAATAGTTGACAAAAAGTGTGTAACAAAACGCGCATGCTGGCGCTCTATTTTTCCGTTCGCCTTTAGATGCGCGGTTTACTTTCATTGTTACAATACGAAAAAAAAATTGGAGAAAATACAGCCTTACGTAAATCCAACTATTTGTCATTGTCCTCGCATTACGACATTACCAGAGCATTTTCCGATCTCTTAAGTCCCTCTCTCTCTCTCTTTCTCTCCATCCGTCCGTCTTTTTTCCTCGATTCAACATGCTATTAAGTACTTTGTCGAGTGAAATGGGAGTTTCGTCGTGATGATAACGTCACTCGCTTGATTTCCTGGCAAGACAGGAGTTTCGGTACTCGTCCTTTGGCGATAGATTCTTACGCGATCGGATCTGCCAATACGGGCCGAAATTACAGGTATAATACATCACAACACAATAGTAACTCAAGCCTATTCGTCGGGGCCCTCGAGATGGACACCGATATGATCCCTCGGGCTTCCGCTCGCCTTTTCTCAGCCTGCTACATTTGTGAAGGAATAACACGAATGGTAAAAAGTCTTGTGTTCATCCACAAGACTATGCAGCAAGGGTAGATTGTAGAAGTGAATTATACGATTTCAAAAATCCGCTTGGATTGTGCAATGCGAAAGTGAGAGATATCATATTGTTTCCGAAAAATGAACAATAAATCATTTTTTAAATTCTCCATTCCTATTGCCAAATAACGTTCTTGTAACTTTGGCACTAGCCGATTGAAAAAACTCATTAAAAACGGAAGTCCCGTGAAAAAAAAATGGAAATCTCGTGAAAATAAATGAAAGTCAGGAAACTCGGCACATCTTGAAAGAGCAAACGTAATCTCGCGAGTAATCTTATTTCGACGAGCTTCGCGTAATTACACCGATTTGCGTGTTTTTCGGTGCAGCATAAGGGAGACGTACATGGGGCCAGTCGAGATACTAATACTTCGTAATTTCTAAAGTCACCCGGCAATCGTCTCGCTGTTCCAATCGAATTATAAAAGCCCCCGTGATGCATCGTTCTCAGCCACTTAAGCCGAGCCATAACTGGCTGCGGGGGTTGGGAAGAAAAGGACGGAGGATCGACGCTCTTCTTTCTCTCTTGGTTTCTTTCGCATACCGTTTCTTCTATCCGTGTCGCTGTTCTGTACCCCTTCGTCCCCCTCGCTCGTTCCTCCATCCTTCTCGCTCGATCTTTATGTTGCAAGGAGGGAAAAAGATAGCAAGCAATAATATATTGTCATTGGGTAGCGTCTTGATGCAGCATTCTCTCGCTGGATAATATATTAACGCGAGTAAACGCGCATGCTTCGCTCGCTCTCTCCCTCTTGTATAGTTTTAAACTCGGAGGTTCGCGCGCTCGCCTTGGCTCTTATGGTCGCGGGAACACGGGTCCGCGGACCTCTCGTGCAAACGATAATGCCCCTCGTAACTCAAAATGATGTATGCGCTTGTTCACGCTTTTCGCGCGAG
>OY723394.1:2105000-2234564 GCA_963210295.1 Ophion ellenae
GTGCAAAGGCCCTTAGACTGTGAAATCAACTCACACTGTAATTTCGACAAAAATAGTAAATTCACTTTTATTCTTATATATATATATATATATATATATATATATATATATATATATATAACGAACTGAAGGGATATATATATATATATATATATATATATATATATATATATATATATATATATATCCCTCCAGTTCGTTTGTTCGGAGTCAGGGTTTATATCGCAGACGTCAATGAAACCTAACCTCAAAATCTTGATTCGCCAACTACGTCTATGGACGCCATATTACGGCGACATACAGGCTACCGTACTTGGCCCTGTTCAGGGTGTCTACTCGCGTCCCGACTAAGTTTCCACTGCATTATATTAAGAGGCGGGTAGGGGTTTCAGCGTGAAAAAATAACACTTTTCTGCGATTTTTTTTTCATCTATATGGATAGAGTAAATTTATTTAAATCTTTTGTACATTGTTAAGTGTCATTTTCAAAACATTCCGTGAAATTTGTACGCGAAAATATCCACAAACGAGCCGGTGCCGCGTTTTTCTCGAAACCAATTTTTCAACGTCCGTGTTTACTGCCATTTGAAAACTACATGACCGATTTATTTCAAACTTGGTACACACTGTCTACATATAAAATATCCCCCCCAACGGTTAGTTGGAGATTTTGTTTACATTGAGGGGGTTTTTCACCCCTAATATCGCGGAATTTTTCGTGAGAAATAGGACTTTTCACTTCACATCACCAACAAAAATTTAGAAATGAAAAAAAAATTATTCAAAGACCGTTGGGGAGAGGATTTGATGATACTTTGACTAAATTTTAATGGTACTTGATTTCAGATAATTGCTAGCTGAGATACAGTGAAAACTGCAAATCGTGTTTTTTCAAAGGCGTTCTTGGAAAAGCTTTGTCACCAGCTTGTTTGTGGATATTTTCGCGTACAAATTTCACGGAATGTTCTTGAAATGACACTCAACAATGTACAAAAGGTTTCAATAAATTTACTCTATCCATATAGATTTAAAAAATTCGCAAAAAAGTATTTTTTTTCACACTGAAACCCCTACCCTCCCCTTAATAAAATAATTTGTAAAATAGTTAGACTAACCATTTGAACTTTTGAAAGTTATTTCACTGTTTTATATATTTTTGTTGTGATTTTTCGAAAGTTCTTTTATTAAATGAATTTTCGTCGCTTTTTTGCATAATTTTTTACAGTCAGGAGCTAATTATTTTTCTTTGTATTTTTTAATTGCCGGAGTTTCAACGTATACCCTTGCGGGTTTTTACGTATTACCCTTCCGAATTGAACCCTTTCCTATAACTACCCACCCGCACTTCGCTAATCGAATCTAACTTCCGTTGCGTGCACAACCGTTTTAAGCTACAGTACCGCATTTGCCGAGGGTACGGGGAAACTATAGAAAACTCTTACCGGTGTAGACGGCCCCATATTCTTCTGATTTTTTCGTGCACATACTTTTACTCAAGTATCTAGACCCAAGGCCTCAGAAGTATTAGCCTTCCGCTCACTGGTTGATGCGCCAGCCAGTGCACGGCTAAGCGGTCGCCGCTCCGAGTATTGGCTATGCCTAGCACTGCTGAACTCGATGTACCACAGGAGCCTAACCCCGACCGCCCACCCACCAGTATCGGTATTTTTATTTAAGGCGTTTCAATATACACACTCACGTGAAAGAGCTTTAATAAAAACTTGATAGAAAAATATTTTTTTAATCTAAATAATTCTTAAAAAACTATGCGTTTTGATTAAATATAATTAAAATTTCAACTTTAAAAAAACTCACGAATCACAGTTCATTGTTGTTTAGAGGTTGGAAGTCTCAATAAAGCGCATAACTGTTAAGTGCAAAGTAAGCGGTCGCGTATAGCAACGTCAAATAGTGAATAATCGATTAGCTGTATGATCGTGATACAGCTAAATATGCTCAAAAAGGCTGCATCAAAGGGAGATTTTTTGCCGTCGCGAGATTGTCAAGGAACTACCTATACATAGTTATACAGATGCTTATTAAAAAAAAAGATTAAGAAAAAAAAGAAGAACGCTGGCAACAACAACAATACTCTCGATAAGCTGGTCGCCGTAAGACACATAACTTCTGTCTGTTTACCCTACGGGCAAGCTGTGTCAGAAAAAATAAAATTTCGAAGGCTTCGCAGTCGCTGCAGATTCTTTACAAAGTGAGTTGAATTTTCACCGGTAACTTTTAAACTTTCATCCGAAGTCACGCAAAAAGATGCAGACCAATATAATATGCTATTTTTTCTTACGCAGGCGAAATAAATAACGAAAATGATGTTGGATAAAAAACGCTCTGGACAAATCATTAAGGGAGACTTTGTCCTTGAAATGCAGCGGGAGATGTTAGCGGCTCAACATGAGCAGCTAGAAGAAGAGGAGGGATGCCTCTATGGACCAGGCATTGCCGATTAGCGGTAATTATAAACACATTTGTGTAAACACATTACAAAACTTTAAACGCGTTTTTCTCGAAAACACGTTTTTAAAAATGGCTGAGATTCTCCTGACCGCTGTAATTAACATATCGACCTGAAATTTGGAGAGCATACTCAGAAAATATGTCTTCACGGAATGACGGCTCGTTTTTTCGATAGATACATTTTTGCATTTATTATTCATCTTTTTATGCGAAAAAAACGCGAAAATTCGGTTTTTTTCAAATTGCCGCCATTTTCCGAAATTTGTACTAAACGAAAAACCCATCCGTCATTCCATGACCAAAGGGTCACAGATTGATAATATGCTTTGAATTTGTGTTTCAGATCAAGAAAGAGGGGGCAGTGATGTCAGCCGTTTACCTCCCGCGATTTGAGGACCTGTTTTCGCGGAGCTGCAACGGCCGCCATTTTGGTTTTTTTTTTCAAAAAAAAATTTTTTCAACGTTCTGTATATCATGAATAAAGGCAAGAAAAAAATCGCACTCAAAAAGCTTTACTCTTTCCTTAAAAAAAAATGTAAGCACCTGAAATATGGCACTCCAAGGACAAAGTCTCCCTTAACGGATTCGAGGGACACATTTTATGGTGATATTTTATTTTCAATGGTCGGCGCGCCCATAGGATTTTGCGGTCACACTCATAATTCCAAATAGAATCCCATGCATTTAATTTGAGTATTGAGTCGCAAATAGTGGCAGGAAAGCAAGTAGGATCCCCTGAATACAAAACATTTTTGGTGAGACGACATAATAACACAGTAGACATAATCTAAAAATCATGAAAGACTAAATATCACGATGGCAAAAAATCGCAATAATAACAATATCACGACAAAATATTAGCATCGTGATTCATGGGTGTTGAGCTTTCGCACGAGTGAGGATTACGTGGGTAAAGAGATCATTGGCACTTGTTCGATTGCACTTATCGTTGTCCAGGCTGTAGCCGCATTGAGCATCGCCGTTTGACTGGCCTGCGATCTGATCTCACTACTTTTGGGCCAGTATCGGCTTTCGAATTGCAACCGGCACGTATCCACCTAAACGATCTTCGCGACCTTGGTCCAATCTTATTCACTATTGCATAGTCTATGGACGAATTGAGCATTGTCGTAGACAAAAATGGCCAGGCGTGGGCCAGTATCAGCTCTTGCAATGCAACCCGGCCATTGGCACTCTACTTGAATTGTGGTGCTTCATTGAATTCACTGGAATTCAATCCTGGGCCGAGGCAATGTATCACGGCGTAGCCTACAGGACGATTGAACATCGGCATTTAACGAATGACCAATTGTGGGCCCGAAGCTTCAATCTTAAACCGACCCTGTGTCCGTGGCATCAACCTCTCTAGTAATATTGAAGGTTCTTATTTTTTTCACTTTTCTATGCACTTCTTGATGTATGCGATATTACAAAAAAATATGGGCGTCGCGTTTGACCACCTGAAGCCCAGAATTAGTAAGTAATTCGAGCAAATATTGGCACAGTACTGGGAACAATATAGAGCAGTCTGGAAGCCATCGCTGGGTCAAAGTTAAAAAATAAAGTGCCACCCGAGGAATTATTTTGGTACTGATCACACTGTCGTCCAGTTGTACGATCCATGAGTGGCAAACACAGCTTGACGCGTGATATAGGATTTAGGCTATTGCGCATTACTTTAAGTCGTTACTTTCAATTACAATAAACAAGTAAACAAATGACCAAATCGTGCGTGCATATTAAACAAACAAGAAGATGAACAAATAAACGAATAAATAAACAAATAAACACACAAAAACATATTCATAATCAAGAGTTGTGGCTTATTTTCCGTATAAAAAAAAAGATTTATAGACAATGATATGTGGGGCCGCAGGGAGGGGTACAAAGCTAGAGGGAGGAAGAGAGAGAAAAAGAGAGAAAGAGAGAGAGAGAGAGAGAGAGGGAGAGAAAGATTGTTAGGTAAAAATCCTACATAGTAGGATAGTACCTTAAGGAAAATGTTCCACAACGCCAATTTTTTTTAAATGCAGAACTCATGGGGCAGTTTTGCCATCGATCCGATTTTAACGCGGGCGAAGCCAAAGGCATGTCTACTATAAACGTGCGTGTGCATGTGTGTTTGTGTGTGTACACGGTGTAAGCTCGCATATATCATTTTATAGTAATCAGGGAGCTCAAACTATGAATTCATTACTAACCGATTCTCTTTCACATATACACATTGCTGCTTCAAACCCTCCGTAAAACGCTTTCGTGTAGGCCTCATGAATAATACCATTCGAGCAAGCTCCTTGTAATTGAACTTTCAAAGTCGAGCCATTAAACGATCGTCCGTGGAAAGGTAAATAATTTATCAGTCCACTTTCTTCATTGCTCTATAATGCTTTTTATTAATTGATATATAATCATTCGGGATTTTTTGTATTCATTTTTATTTCTCTATTATACATTACCATATAAATATCTTTCCGTGTGTAATAAAGTTTGCACGCATTAGATTCCAATTGCAATGCTATTAATTATCGGTTTGTACATGTAACTTCAATTGAGTGTGTATATTCCATACATGGTAACTACAATTTATGGATTGAAGATACGCCGTTCTTACGCAGTTTAGCATTAACAGATAATACCATACGTGTGTATATGATATGAAAATATATATATATATATATATATATATATATATATATATATATTCAGAAAACAAGAGTTACTCCGTTTTCACGTGCACATACACATACATACAGAAACCCGCGTACGCAAATATACAGGGTGTTCCACTTTTATTGCACATCGTAAATAAATCGCTAAATAGGAATCAAATAAAAAAATATTTCTTACAAAAGATTTATGGTATCGAGAGGGACAATGGATGGCTATATTTTTGATTTTTTTGGATTACGGGTTCACGGTACTTTGCGATATCTTTCATTACCTTAAATAGGAGCACAAACTTTTTATTTTCCCCATAATATAGTGACTTGTAAAACGAGTCTAACGAAAATTATTCGCCGTTATAGAAAAAAAAGCGATGAAAATATGTTGAACTACACCGCCTGTATAAGCATTGCTCAGAGTGTACCGTGTGGATATTCTGTTTGTAAAAAAATGTTCCGGACAACTGATTTTCAGAAGGTGTATGATAATTTTTCTTACAAGTTCGGAACAATCAAATTATAAAACGAACGAATGTGACAACTGCGAGCTTATGCTGTCTTATCGATTGGGATCATCAGAGATAACTGCCAGCAACGCCAGGGTATAGACCCACACAAGCGTCATCACATCAGCCTTCCATTTCGAGACCGAGAGGTGCATAACCCAAAAAGATTCCATGTGATGAGTGTGTGACTTGATGAGTGCAAGGCGATGACCCTTTCTTCATTAATGCAATGCGAGAATGATATATATTTACTCTAGTAATGCAATCCTCAGTGTACGCATCGATGAAGCCATATGCATTGGCACTTAGGGTAAGTTGTAATTAAACTTTAAACATTTAATTTCAAGATAATTTACGAAATTGAAACAAGCTCCTATCAGATCAACCTTAAAATTACTTTTTTTTTCGAATCACGATTAGCTATCTGTCCCGGAGTATCCAGGTGGCCATAGGAATAGAGGTGAGATGGCCAGTTACCCAGCATTATGCTCACGGTTTTCTCTTTGGTTTTACGTTTTGATTCAGAATTTTTTTTTCTTTTGGCCACATCTAGATCACATTTCATCGGAATCAGTATAATTTTTGGTTACCCAAAGTTGGCACACTATCCACTGTAGCCAGTCTTCCATGAGACGAGTTTCATAATAACTTTGTCCGCAACGTTTTTAGTCGTTGTTCTTATATTGGCTTTCTAAAGTCTTCCTAGGTATGTCGTAGGCCCTAGCGGCCACATGAACCGACAATTCATCATTTTTTACAGCACTTATAGCCGCTTTTAATGATTCTTGAGTTCAGTTCCCGCGTATAGCAATTGCTTCTCTCTTGTACTTATTAGGCATTTAAAACAAATGAAGAAAAAATGAATTACTTGAAGACATTGTAACTAATACTATGGCCGTTATAACAAAGCACTGTTTATGAACTTTTCGAGAAATGCAAAAGTAACCATTACATTTAAAAAATAAAAACACCACAACGTAATACAAGAAACCTTAATAAAAATGTAGCAGTCGACAGAAAAATGAAAATGCAATTTACTCACTCAACATTTTTTTGCCAAACTTTTGCTCGTACACTTACACTCGCGCACAACGCGAAGTGAATTAATTTAGCGGTAACAGGTGAAAGCTAGTGCGCGGTTCTATGAAATATTTCTATTGGCTATCTCTCCCTTATGGCCAACTCCTCCGGAATTGCCCTATTCCAGTTTAAAAATACAAAGCCCGATAACTTCCGCGTTTTTTAAGCTAACGTGCTGATTGTTATTCATAAGATTCATTCCAAAATCAGATACTTTTTTAGGAAGACTCCAAGTATAGAGACCGAAAAAGGTGAACATCGACCAATTTTTTATGGATACTCAATTGATAAAATAAAAATTCCGTTCAGTGGTCTTCATTCTACATACATTCAAGTATCTTTGCAAATTTTTCAACAAGATTTTATTACAAAATGGCGGCGCCAAAAAGTTACCTTTGTCTCAAAGTATCCTGTGGCCGGCAAGAGTTCGCTTTCAATTTTTTACCTGGAACAATGGTTCAAAATAATTTTAAACCAATATTTTTCCGAAGTACGTAGGGAAAACGTGGAATATCGTTTTATTATGAAATCGTGCATGCGCCAAAAAAGAAAATTGTTTTGGGTTAAAAAAATCGCTGAACATTATTTTTTTTTTTAATGTCTTCAACATCCCAAAAATCCTCTAGGTACTTCGATGTAAAATATTGTTGTAAGGCGAAAAGAAAAATTCAGGTCAATCGGTGAGGAACTGGCGATGTAATGTTGCCGAACGTAGGACATTATCAAAGTTGACTCGCTTCATCCAGCTTCAGCACCGCCGTTCTGTTACAAAATCTGGTGGAATATTTGTAAAGATGCTTGAAAATATATAGAATGAAGGCCACCAAACGGAATCTCCATTCTATCTACTGGGTATCTATGAAAAATGTTCGAAATTCACCATTTTCCCGTCTCCCTTGAGCAAATGAAAACTACATGGTCCCGTTGGAAATATCGACTGTTATTTCGAGATTTCATAAGTGTGTCAACGTTTTTTGTTTTTATGTGTTCATCGAAGGTCTTTTCGACGTCGTAAATCTTTTGTGGGAAAAGTTTTTTAGTGCTACTCTATTTTCACTATTCATTTGGAACATGCAAGTCAAATACACACACACACACACACACACACACACACACACACACACACACACACACACACACACACACACGCACACGCACACACACACACACACACACACACACACGCACACACACACACACACACACGCACACACACACACACACACACACACACACACACACACACGTATCAGCCCTACGTCACTCAATCTATATCGTGTATGATCGTACATTAAAGGTCCAAGGCTTTGTTACAAATTTGGACTCTGAAAAATGTTGTTGAGACTCGAGGCATTGGTTGGTTTAAAATGAATACATAAACGCAAGATAATACGAATACAAGATGAAAGAGAGATGCAAGACTGCTTCTTTTCTCGGTTCTCTCTCTCTCTCTTCCTTTGCCTGCCTCGCTCGGCGATGATGCGCAATATCATTAACACCTTAACGTTTCAACATAGCATCCGTCTTGCTTTTGAGAAGCCGCGCTAATCCACGGTTACACCGGTCGCATTTTAAGCGGGACAGCACGCGAGCCGACATATTTATCGCTTGTTTTTAAATATTAAATGATACAAAGGTGCCGCACTGAAGGATATAGTGGCAACATCGGGGGAGAGAGAGAGAGAGAGAGAGAGAGAGAGAGAGAGAGCCATAAGGCTCTTCTCGTAGCTTTCTCAAACTCGCCAGCAGGGTCCGCTCCTCGTTCTCCTCGGCGCCCTCGTCATTGCCGCGGATAAATGTGGATTGAGACGTTTTGATATTAGTTATACCTCAGTATAATTCATCCATATAGATATTACTCAACGGGGTAGTGTGACGAATCCCTTAAGTGCAAATTTATGAGGCACTACAGCCAAAAACCGAAATGAAATAGCGCGCAAGCTTCATTCTTGTGTTGCAGCTCGTGTAATCTTCCTGGATAAATATCCAATGCGATATACCCGAAGGAGTAAGTTTGGGGATCAGAATTAACCGTTTTTTTTTCATTATTAAATACCATTTTTTACGTTTGAACCAACGGCAATTGGTTTTGCCAAATCTATCCGATCTAACTAAAATTCCGTCCATTCGTTAAAATTTGCAGGATGTGATGAACAAAAATAAACTTTATTACTACGGCTCTTCATAATTTCTTTGGATGCCGGAGACACGTAATACACGGCCAATACTTAACCAAGGAATGGGACCCACATTCATAACCTACGAAGCCACATAAGAGAGAAAAAAAAATGAAAGTTATAAAATACACGTTGCAGAGCTCTCGTGCGAGAGCGTTTAAACATATGTATATATGTATGGATCGAATGTTTCGCATAAAGCATACTTTGGACATAGGTTTATTCCAGACCATTTGAATAATTGATCGGTTTATTGATAGTCGTGTAAACGACGAATGCTCGTTCGCACGGTATTATAGCTGGAGATGTTGCCAGGTTTTCTCACTCGCTCACGTTGAGCTCGCCGTTTTCGTATAGATATGTAGTTGGGTATAGGTCAGGTCAGGTGGACGAGCTCCCACCAGCTAGTCCATCCTTCTCTACAGTTGCCCATAGTCCTACCGCGAACATAGGCTTCCTCCCTTGGATATACGCACAGGGTGTAGTTGCATACGACGAACGACCACGGCGACGATCAATCCTCCCCCACGTAATGATAGTCCGGCAAACGATACTCCATTCTGGGCGAACCGCCTTAGATGCGAACGGCGCCACGATACATTCTCTCGCATCAAAACGTTTTACAGCAGTAACCTTATAACACCTTCGGCCAATCGGCTCTTCAATAAGCCCGCGAATTTTTTTGCACAGATCAATCGAGCTATCCTACAGTCGATTATATTTTCCGAGAAGTCTTTCCTCCTCATGTCGAAGCTCTTATAGCGATAGTCATCGTGAACAATTACAAAGTTTCGCGATGAGATTTCGTGTGGAAAAATTGGGAATCCCTCACCATATAGTTTTTGGTAAACGTGCACAGCCTTCTCGGCTATTCTTACCACCATGGTGAGGTGAAAGTACCGTTACGAATGCAATGATGCAATTGCAGAAAAGCTCTTGTACTGAACATCCTCTGTTCCTCCTCCGCCCTTCTTTCGTTTGAGGAAATATTCTAGTGCGAACACCCATTTCTGGCTGATTTTTTTTGGAATTAATTTTAGAGAAACGGTTAAATCTACAGTGTTAATATTTCATAGTTATATTTCTACATGTTTGCAGTAACATCTTACATTTTTTCACAGCATTTCCTTCGAAATTGTACATGACATTCGACGTTGCGCAGGTAATCACACGAACATTTGTTATCATTGGGCGTTGTGATTGCAGCCGTCCTTCTCATCTGAAGCAAATGATTTGTTTAAATTCTATTATTTACAAATGTGGTTATCGTGCGGCCCGCTAATAATAAATCTTAGGAAAAATGTATAAATTGGCGGCGTTTGACAAATAGTACTCGTATTTTTTACAGGAAAATTTTCCCTCCTCGCGGTTCGGAAAAATACTCATTGTAAAGCAATCAAAAAGATAGAGGGCCGGACGATAGGCCGACATGTCCTCTATATATGTGCAAAATTGCAAGTCGATCGGTCCAGTAGTCCTGAGAACAATACACCCCCGATTTGATAAATGGTGTTTTAAGAAAACGCCAGTAAAGCTCCTCTAAACCTTCGTACCTCAGCTTTTTTAAAAGAATTTTCCTTACAAATTTTTAAAACATATTCTTAAGAGGGAATGTCACCTCATCGGGGTCGGTATGGTAGAACAATTATAGATTCCCAAAAATCTCTGAAACGGCTCTTCAGATCCCGTCGAAACTTTGCAAAACGACGTCAAATAGATAGACGAACAGCTGTCTTCCCCTCAAATTTTCTAAATTTGAGAAAAAAAACTAGATTGGCTTATCATAAGCCAATCTACATTTTTTTTCTCAAATTCAGAAAATTTGAGGGGAAGACAGCTGTTCGTCTATCTATTTGACGTCGTTTTGCAAAGTTTCGACGGGATCTGAAGAGCCGTTTTAGAGATTTTTGGGAATCTATAATTGTTCTACCATACCGACCGCGATGAGGTGTCATTCCCTCTTAAGGCCTTAAACAATAAGAATATGAAAATAAAAACAATTTTTTTGGCCAGACACACTAGAATACGGACTGAAGGATCGACGGGGTAACGCCCAATGCTTGCATCGTCGATACTGTACAATTCCTGCTTGTACACTGAGAAAAAAAGCCAATTGAATAAAAAAAATATATTGGTTGATCCAAATAAATGTGCTGCTGCGGAGTGCCACCGATATATGAGATTGTTACAATACTATAAAATATTGGAAAATGTGATTGATTTAAATGACATATTATTTCATTTGAAAAAGCTCTTCTGTTCTCTGAATATCTACGTTAACCTTCAAATAAAATTATATTCTATTGAAATCAGTCTATATACAATCCGTAGATGTATGAACGAAATAATTAAGCGGTTACTATAACATTTTCATTTCGTACAAAAATAAAATCAATAGAATTAACTATTTCTTTACTGCATCGAAAAGAATATGCCATGGGACGTAAGTTTTTTAATTTTTGTTAATCTCAAATGAAAAGTTAGCATTAGAATGATCATCCACGATAATAGTGGAGAGAATATCAGATATTCAACTGATAAGAACAGATACTACACTTCGATCTTAGCCACAGGCCAAGAAGCGATACTCTTTAGCGTTTCTCCGGCGTTTAAGTAGATTTTCGGTTCGCGCTACGCTTACGAGAAACGAGCGCGCGTGCGGCTTCTAGCGGTTACTCCGAGAACTACGGGTTTCCTCACACCTATAATTTCGGTGGCGCTCGGCCATGATTTGGTTGAATTTTTTCAACCAAATTCGCAACAAACAAATTTTATATTTGCATAATTTTTCAACCAATTCAGACATTTGCTTAATATTTTTCAATAAAAATAAAATATTAAAATTTTAACGAATAATGTACTTGGAAACCTATATCGGATATGGTGAAAAAAATAAAATAACATGTTTACTCAATAGAAATTTTATCTGCATCAAACGAGAGAAATTCAATTTTTCTTGTGTACTCGAATCAACAATATTCGTGTTATGAATTGAAACGCTTTTTTTGTTCGTTACAGAAAATGCATTCAAAGCTATATCATTTGTTCGCGATACCTTTTTAGATAGTTTCAATAATATATTGTTCTCGGCTGACAATATATCTTTTAAATGAAAAAAAAAAACTTTTAATTTTATCATGTTATTAAAGTCAATAGCGTTTGGACTGGACTAATAAATCCTATTATTTACACCAACAATTTTACAATTGAATCAACGATATTTCATTCAATAACACCAATGATATTAGATCAATGTTTTTGTTCTCAGTGTAGAATTATTCCACAATCATATCCCCTGATCCACCACCGTTGTTCAGATCTATTCAATATATTTAACTTTTGTGGTGACAATTTACGAAACGAGAAACTCCTTACCATAATATATGTGATTATTATCGAGTGCATTCACTCTTAAACGTAAAATCGACTGCAGGCTTTTTAATGAGTTTCTAAAGGTATTATTTCAAGGCTTTCCGCTAGGAGTCTTGGATTGATTGAAACTTTAGTACTCGAATGCACGTCGGATTGCAACAATCGGTAATACGCGATAAAATTCGGAAGACTACTTAGGGACACTGCGTGGACTTTCGTAAATCACATCCGAATGTCATTGTCGCCTCTTTGCGACGAAAAGGGAGAAAGGATCAACCTATATCATAAATACATCTGTGGATCATTGGAGTAGAGTGGTGGAGGCTCTCTGATAGGATCTATTCCACGCAGACGTCTTCTGGATCCGTCTGAATAAAGTTTCTCTACTTGAAATGAAAATAATGTAGTTAGCAAGAATATGCGGATTAGAGAAAAGACAAATGCTATCCTTCGTTGATCCTATACTTCTTCACGTTCTTTCATGGACGTATGCCACTATATATTATACGTACGAATGTCGAGAATGGCTATCATCACCGTGGCGATTCGAAGCTCATTCGTTATTAGAATTTCACTCTCTCCTCTTCGTAAACAAAATCGAGTAAATTAAAAGTACATTAAATACATCAAATGCGTTTTAGTAAATGTTTGTATTTTTACGTAAAACAATGCATTCAGGCGTTACCGATAAATCTGTTCAGGAAGGGATAACACTAAAATGCTTTTGAAAAAAATGATTTTATACAATGAAATGAAATTCATCGAATGAAAACGACAGAAATGAAGTAAAAAGAAGATTGTTCAGTTGAACTTTGGGAGACCTATTTTATAAAAGGACTTTTTATGAATGTTATTTTAAAGGACATCGACTGTTCTCTGAGCGTGTTCGGGCGTGCGTATGTGTGCGCGCGTGTGTGTGTGTGTGTGGCTATGTAGACACACATATATATATATGGATATGTTTTATAAGGCGTTTCGACTATTATTGGAGATTGGTTCCTACTGTCTCCAAAACCCGAAACAATCTTCCTACAACGAAATGTCATCCGAGACGTTTTTTCTCCCTCTCTCTACCTGCTGTCACCGGGATTCTTTCGCATTTTTTAGTCCCACAGCAACAAAAGATGATAAAGAAGAGCAAGGCCTCTGCGAATATTCATGGTCTAATTTTGTGAATACGACCGGTGTTATTATAACTAAGCTCTTATTGGAGCACTTTTGACTTTACTGGTACCATCTGCCGTATTCTTCTCGCTTCGCCGTCGTTCCCAACTTTGGCACTGCATACATCCGAGAATCATCGAGTATATCCATTGTGAATCCACAGCGGTAGAGGAATGAAAAGGCATGGAAAACATATAGGCAGAGAATAATATGATGGTAACGATATGTGTGTGTGTATGTGTTTGATGTATACCAACTCGTGTATGAATATGAATTGAAACAAAATCATGCTGGTTCTATATACAAGTCCCGTGGTTCTTCAATGCAGAGGGACAGCGAGGAGTCGCCAAACATCGCTCTATATACACTACACGATCTGGTGTTCGTAGAGATAGGTGTTGGCTTGATTCGAATGTTGGCCATGCGTGCCCTCGAGTGATTCAATGTTTCAGTATACATGTTACCGGGCAAACCTTCGCCCTCTCCTCCTTAGATTTGTTTGTGTACGATTTCCTCATTATGTGGGCCCGGCTCTTGGATCCCCGCAGTTCCCCACAGGGGTTCTCGCCAAATACAACTATTACGGTACTCGTATCGCTACCATCAAAGACAAAAAGGCTCCAACTCTGCCATTGCCCCGTGTGTGAAATCATGGGCAATTCGCCCTTCTGGTCATCAGCTTTCCGAATACCCGCGCGCGCGTGTGTGTGTGTGTGTACGTGGAGGAGCAAGAAGGACGAACCGCCGAGACTAACATTCTGTGTAACTGGAAAGTTACACATTTATCGTGTCGCAAATGGGCGTTTGGTGTTGTGATATCTTATGGGGTAAGCGCTATGATGGGGATGAAGGGACCAACGCCGAACTCGACTGGTGCGCTCTCCCTATCCGTACCCAGGGGAGGATGCAGGGTAGGATGTTTTCTCCCTACGCCTCGGGCTGACACGAACTTTTTCCGTCACCCATGGGAGGGGGGAGAGGCAGCTGTTGCATCTCCCATCCTTATATACCTCGACATCGCGTACTTAAAAAAAACATTTGTGGTC
The DNA here is from genome assembly GCA_963210295.1 of Ophion ellenae. Classification (NCBI taxonomy): domain Eukaryota; kingdom Metazoa; phylum Arthropoda; class Insecta; order Hymenoptera; family Ichneumonidae; genus Ophion; species Ophion ellenae. The sequence continues at coordinate 2,119,478 of OY723394.1, forward strand.
ACGACTCTCTGACCGTAAATCGATGACAGCGGTCGCAAAGGGCCAAATACGAAACAAACAAATGAGTTTAGCGGTAGAATCGGGTACAAATAAAGTGCATTTTTTTCTTTGTTCGCTTAAGTCGTAATAAGATTGAAGTTTCAACTAACTTTTGCCATGCAGTTAACCTTAGCAAGTGCTCAATAGGCCTTCTCGTGTCTGTTAATTGACCTACGTAAGTTGACCTCAATTAGAATTGTCTGGAAACGCTCTATGTTTTAGTACCATATACAAAAAATAGGTAAATGCGCCCCGTCGCCTCGGTTTTTTTTCCTATGAAGGCAGGTGTACCGAAACTTCGTTCTCCTAGCTCGGTTTGTGATTTCCTGAGTTTCTGGATCGACCCTCGAAAGTCAATAACACGTGGAAACTATTGGGAAGAAAAATATTTGTGGTCCCCTAAATCGTGATTGGACTTGACTCCAACGTCTATTCTGTGTATAAATACAAGCGAATCGTCGCTGCCAACTCAATTTGAACCGTGGACGAGAAAACTAGTCGGAAATTCTCATCAACAGAGGGGGCGAAGAGCAACAAAAAAACGTTCTCACCAAACATAAGGCGTGATCAAAGCTTGACTGCAAAAAAAAGCAGCAACGCACCCCTAACAGCCACATTCTTCGCTGATCGTAAGATTGCATTATAAATGATGTTCGTTTATGATATATGTCGAAAAAGCCTGGATGGAGCTGATATTACAATTTCTCATAGCCAGCACGGACTTCCGTCAGCTTGATTCTCGAGTGTGAAAAGGTTTCCGCTGTACAACCTGTTTGGTTGCCATGATGATAATCATAGCTACGTCCGAAAACGGAATGCCATCAGATTTTCAGACTGCGCTTGATTATCGAGTGTAGTGGCGTCATTATGCGTTATAGCTCCATTACCCCCTTTCTCGACCCGCGGTTACATCGCCGGTAAGGTTTTTTTTTCTCTTCGCATTTGCCGAAGCTCGGCGCGTAGCACGCATTTCACCCCCATACACGTGCATCGACAAAAGACCGCTGGCACCTTTCTCGCTCGTATTTGCGCCATGTACTCGCGTTGTTGAGGCCAACGACTTAACACCGAATGGGAATGCGCACGTATAATAGGGCTTCTCTCGTCGCGGTCTTTGTGCGTGCGTTGAAAAAAAAAACTTGTGAAAGGCCTTGCGCTCTTCTTACCGTCGCATACGAGGCCGCGTCGTATGACATCCCGCCAATCGTATGTGTTGTATGCGCCACGATCCAATAACTCCTGAAAGCATGTGAGTGCACCCTCGTCGACGCGGGCACCGTAAAAGGGATGACGCGCGAGAGTGACCCTTAAACAGGCCTACCGGGAGATTCGAGACAGTAGCTCCCACCACTTTCACACGTTTTATTCTTCCTCGGTGTCTTTCTCGCGGTCTCGCGCAAAGCTGACGGATTTCCATCACCTACATCCTATTTTCTTTTCGTCTTTTTTTACCGCGTCCCACTGTCCTCTTAAGAAGAGAGGCAAAAAATCGAAGGGAAGTAATCCTCGTGCATTGACCGAAAGGCAAAAGCCCTTCCTATACCGCGTGCAATAAAATTAGCCGAGCATCAGCCATCTTTAAAGGGAGATGTTATATCCGCACCACCGACGCAACCTTTCCTTGCGGTCGATTTTTTTTTTTTCATTTTCGGCCGCAAAAATGGGGTTTTCTTACTCAGATTGAAGCCGACGGGGGTTGGTCGTTCGATGTGATCATATAATTGTATTAAAAAAAGGAGTGTCTCAAATAATGCTTCACGATATGGAAGGAATATGATTGTTCACGATACATGGAAGAGCGTCCCCCTGTTGGAAGGTACATTTATGGTACAGCAAAAGTTTTGCGCATCCGCCGATACTCTCGTATAATCTTTCATTTTCATTACAACTGTACGATTATTAACGATAAACAAATAACCCTTTTTACACTATAGACTATTTTTATTTACAAACACGCTAATTTACAACGTGAAATGTTACATGAAAATATATCCAAAAAAAACTGCTGGGAAAAAATATGTTTCTGGCATACACTTTTTAACAATTCTCACGACTCGATCTCTGTACTTCACTCTAGTGTTGAATCTTCATAAACCAATGCACTTGACAATTTGTTGAACTTGAAAATTAAAGGGCGCAGAAAAATTACATCAACGCGAAAAATTCCAGTACATTTGGTGCCTTTTGAATTTTCGAGTGGAATTTCATACGCGTATACGTTGTTCCACTCAAATGTATACATATTACAGCGTAGTCAAAGTATGGGAGACGTGAACGAATGAAAGGGCAGGTTACTTCCGCTTTATCGCCCCGGACACGGCGAAATAACGCTGTGCTTAATTTCACGTATCTAGTACCTGAGAAATGAAAAAGCTATACCGGTTCGTTGATGTATGATGATGAGGTAAGCGGTGTAACTAAATCGAATGAGTTTCGTTGCAGTCGCGTTCTCGATTCAAGTGTTGAGAGAATAATCGACGGAGATCTCACGGATATCCCGAGAGAGCACCGGCTTAATTCCTATGTACGGGGCTAGTCGTGCTACGCACTCGAAACGGATGGGGACACGCACTTACATCTTCATCCCCCGGCTTTTCAGGATCTCGCTCCCTATGAAAAGCTATATGTGTGTATATATATATATATATATATATACATACACATACATACATACAATCGTAACCCTCATTCCTTGGGGACGTTCGCCCTCTTGGCTTCTGGAGATCAAGTTAACAGGATTACGTCGTGCAATTGCTCGCAATTATCAATTACTAGCTACCTTCCGGTCTTTTACAACTTCAATCAAATGAATTCTTCCTTTCGTCAATCTTTGCGAAGATTTCCTTTCCCGACCCTTCTCTCTCTCTCTTTCTCTCTCTCTGTCTCTCGTTTTCTCTGTCCCCTCCTTTGATACGACTGACATTGTCAGCGACAAAAAATCTTGTGTCGTCTCGAAAATTCGTGTTATGACGAGAATCCTGGGATGTCCTAAAAATGAGGGAAAGCCGATACTTCTCGGTCCTCGCGATTGACGACTCCTTTATGGTTGCGATGTACATGGAAAAATCGAATTCGTGGACTTGTCATATTGTCCAAACCCTAGCTTGCTGCCACATTAGGCATTGGGATTTTTATTCTCTCGGTATATTTCGGGAAATGAAAGATCTGTAGAAAAGCGTTTTGAGAAATCTTTTGAATTATTTACAAACTCACTGCGTTATACACGTCTGCACAATATTGGTATAATCAGCAGGGGCAAGTTTTCAGTTGGCCAAATTATAGCGTACTTGTTCCAGTCCATTGAGCTTTTATCCGTTCCGTGTATGTGTAATGTACATTTTTTCTCTTGCATCACAAATATTCCCTTGTCTACTTGTTCATATATTTTTCTCTTTTTAGAGATGGGAGAAGCACGTGTTTTTCCACCAAAAAGTTAACAATCAGCAACTTTATTGCTGTATTTACCCATATCGGGTGATTTCTCTGGCGGTATAGTGGATTAAAATCGGTAAAATCGGACGGTATAGTGGAAAGTGGATTAAATCGTGGGCCTTGCGAAACTAGGAATATTTTATTCGCCGGTTTTCCATAGAATATGAATAGCGCGCGGAAGTCGTACGGGCATGAGCTTTCGGAGTATCGAGACTGGCAAACAATGCGACGTAATACGAAGAATGGTATAAAGAGGCGAGTGGCTAATGAAAACGGATTAGAGTTTTGTAGTGGGCGACAAATGGGCCCAAAGTATGTATACAAGCGAAGAAATAAAGGAAAACACGAAAAGTGGGGACGGGGATGAACGAGAGGAGTGGGAGGAGAAATTCAAGGAGAGTCCCAACGTCCTCACGGTAGCTTACGATTACGACAGATACCAAATTTTGACCATGTCCATCTCATTATCCATATATATATATATATCCACATACACATAGAGAAACAGAAAGGGATGGAGAGATAGAGCGAAAAGAAGGGAGAGAAGGATGTCTGGCGTGGCCCGAGGTTAGGTGCGGTCCCGATAACTGTCACATAGCATTAGTTTGCTTTGCTACGAAAACCGCAGTTGTAATTTACGACTCATTTTCCTTCCTCGTTGATCGAGTGCAATGGACGTCCGTCCTGTCGACAGTCTCAGTACACAAAGTACTTGCTGATGGTATTAGCTTCGGAGGCAACAACGGTGTACGCTCTCTAGCAAAACTCATCGGTTGGCATTTACTCGATGAGCAGCGCAACTGGGAAACTTACTATAACCGATTAGGATGGGGCATACACCAGTTCGAGGGATACGCTAATTTGCGGGATTCAATATAAAGGATTACGAGTGTTTTCTTCGTCCCTGTATCGCACTCCCGTCGGCTCGCCCCTCCCATGAACTTGTCTAACTTTGGTAAGATGTAAAATAGCAATTGCAACGACGGTCCCTCACCACCGGCGAAACGAGACATTTCATTGCTATTCCAAACAAGTGTGACTCGCGAAACCGCAGAGAGATTTATGATTTGTTTGCCGTCATGGCTCATCGACCCCCGCAGAATGATGCCACGGTGAAAAATCCCCAGTATTTTGCGGTTCGGACAAATTTTCCGGTTCTTGGGTTTTTTTTTAAATCGTTATGGGAGGTTAAATCCGTATGAATAACCAACAGTATTTCGAGGTGGTGTTTTTATCCTGCGATTTCACACTGCGTTTCTTGTTTCAGGATAATGCGCTTTCCATTGATATGGCCCGTATTTTTTATTATAAAGGTGTAATCAAATTAACAATCGTTGTGTGAAACGTCGCCAATATTTTATTGAGACGCTTGAAAATATCGATGGTTCTAACGATTTTTTTAAATATACGAAATACTGAGGAGTTATGATAATTTATTTCGGAAATTCGGTATTCATAAAAAATAAGTAACGATAAAGTCATATATCAAATACAGAGGAATGGTAGACTGATTGTGGTAGATGATTCGTCATAGAAAAAGCTTGGGTTTAGCCAGATTTTTTTGTATATATTTCGATAGAAATTTATTCCGAATGGTTTGATACGCCAAAAAATACTTTTGTAAGGCATATCGAGATGTGTGTGTGTGTGTGTGTGTGTGTGTGTGTGTGTGTGTGTGTGTGTGTGTGTGTGTGTGCAAGGATTCTTTCATCCGCGCTCTAATTTCATAAAGTTTTACCTTTTAAACTTCAATAAAAACAAAGTAATTGTAATTAACTATATAGCGTAATGCTCAATAGCCTAGACATATTTCACACTCTAAGCTACGTTTCTGTAAAAGATTCATCCACATTAGGGTGGCCCAAATTTGAGCTCTATTTATTTCCTTCTTGTCACCATCCAATTAACTTCTTTAAAGAAAAAAAAAAAATTGTCGCGAAATCTGCGAGCGGTCAAAAAGTATTTAGAGGCCGCTCAAGCGTCGCAAAAATTAAAATTTTCATTGAAAAAACGATTTTTTTTTCGTTCACTTCTCACCCATGAATTTTACGCTTTGTAATTTGAAAATTAACCTCGCGAAGGCTCTAGCCAGTCAATGAGTATTTAGTAGTCGCTTAAGAGCTTCGAAATTTTCAATTTTCAGCAATTTTGTTTTATTCATCTCACTCACATATTTGACGCTTTGTAAAATTTTCAAAACAATTAATCCTTTTTTTCAGAAACAAATTTTTCAAAGTTCCCTTCCACTACTAACGCAAGAATTATAACCTTCGTTCCCATAAAATAATTCTTTAAAGCTCTTGTCCGTAAACAAAATGATAGGTCCCCCGTTTTAACGGGTTAGAAGTGTGAGGTAAATTTAAAAATCCGTTTCTAAAGAAAAAAAGGATTATTTTTTTTAAATTTTAAAGTGTTAAATTCATGAGTGAGAAGAAAAAAATCGCGACAATTGGACATTTCGAAGCTCTCGAGCGACCACTAAATATTCATTGGCCAGCTAGAGCTTTTGCGAGCTGAATAAAAAAATTATAAACCGTACAATTCATGAGTGAGAAGTGAGCGAAAAAAAATCGATTTTTTAAATGAAAACTTACATTTTTGGGTGGCTTGAGGAACCTCTAAATATTTTTTGCCCGCTCGTAGATTTTACGACTTTTTTTTCAAGAAGATAATTGGATGGTGAGAAAGAGGAAAAAATCTGCGCTATTCGAAATATACCTTCCAAATTTGAAATATACTTTTTTATTTTGGCTGTCGACAACTTGGTCGAAGAATCGTATAGAGGTAGCTAAAAATTGATTTAAAGCGAAATGTATGCTTTTTAGAAACGATTATGTTGTTTTTCTAAAAAAATAATTTCCGTTCCTCATGGATAACCACAAAGTTGCGCAATGGTTGCACTTTCTGCTTTTTGTCGTCCAACGAACCATGATTTCATGGAAAAACCCTATTTTCTTACAGCTGTATTGAAAGACGAAGATTCACGCTTGAAAATGCTTTGCTTTTTACATTTTTTCTGCAAACATTTTCCACGGAGATATAGCTGTTGATAAAGATCGAAATTCTGGCAAATAAAAAGTGACGCTTAAATCGTTGCGCTTACAGTTAGTATATTATTCAGGCATCTATATTTACGATTTCTGTTTCCAAATCCTCATGGTTTAATACGCCCAATATGTTGACAAACAAATTATGTCACAAGTGATATCATGTTTGAAAAATTGTTTCACAAAAAGCAAATAACTTTCACTGAGAGTTTGATAATCGGTCGATTATCCTTTTCCTCATATTTCTTATGAATGATTTCAGAAAAATAATTTCAGTAATAGTGGAATCGCGGAAGCCAATATGCAGTATTCAAAGGTGAGATTAACTTGCCTAGTTTTCTTTCGCAGTAACAGTCGTAGATTGTCCATTCAAATAATCCAAGCAATAAGAAAGATGTCGATATTTCGAGGTTATTAGATCCGAAATTTAATAAGAATATGCAAAGAGGTCAGATAAAATTCAAGCCAAAATTCCATATAATACCCAATTGCTCTGAAAAAGTCCAATCGAATAATTTCAAGGCAAGCATTGCAGATTGAACCGGACTCCAAACAGAAAAGTGCATATTTTTTTTTAATCAATGAAACTTTGCTTCGCCCTAGGACTCTATGTCCATCTATTCCTCAGATTTCAGATATTGGCGTGAATTATTTTTACACGAAAAGTTCCATTGACGAGGGTTGGGATTGAATTTTTCAAACATTTGCCAACCGTTCAGATTTCAAAATTTTGATTTTTTACGAATTCAATCATTAGTCGAATAAATCGAATTTAGTAAAGAACGGGAATTATTCAAATTCCGATTAAGGGTTTTAATTGAATAAAATTTTAGTAAATGCTCGAACTAACTCATATTTCGAAATAAGTGATTGCATTTTTAAAAGTAAAGGTTATTATCTGGTTTGTATTTAATTTGACTACAATTACTGGACGAATGCGGATTTAAAGAAAGTTCATGTTTTCGAAAATGTAGGGAATGCTGTATTTTTGTTTAACTATCGGCAGTTTTTACCATTAGTGGGGCATTTGAATTTTTTTCCATAAAAGGAATCGTAAAAATCAAAAAGTTACACACGGTTTATTTATCATGTTGCTGTGCTCGTTAAGCGTCTTTTATCAAGAATCACCCTTATGATTGTTATCGGGCCAGGTCAAAATGCTACCGCCGAGTTGATTTTTTTCCTGGAAATAGGTATATAACTCCTTTGCTGATCATCCTGTGGAGTTTGAATACGATATACATGACTGTTTTCTTTTTTGGAAAAAAATCGGAAGCTCGACGTATTTCGTGGGCTAATCAAACGCTTATGAAAACCTCCCGATCATTCTTCAGTACATTATTTATTTCTGTTAAAAAAACGCTACCACGCAGCTGAAAAAATACGTACGGTTCGACTAATCATTTAATTAACCCTTGGACCGGAAAAATGATGATTAACAGCACGGTTAAAAAGTTATTAATGTTTTTGATCGTGAATTTGTGCAAAAATCAAGCACACAAAATATTAAGCTGTGCAAACGTGGCAATGTCGTGGACGGCGCAATACCTACCTCATTCACATTCGGTAATTATGCCCAGGGACCCCAAACAACTTGGTCAGAATGATTAACGAGGAATATTATTTGTTCTTGGTCTCTTAATTAGTAAGAATTACTCAATATTAATTGGAGATTTATGTCCAAAATGACAAGTTTCCAGAAATGTCTAGGAAAAGACAAAATACAGTGGAATTTTTGTCAAACATACGAATTATTTTGAATACCGAAATTGTTCGAATTTTATATTTTGTTCGGATTATAGACAGGCTTAGTACACAATTTCACTTTCCAACGTAAGAATTTGTTACCCGGACCGATATTCACTGTTGACAGCTCCTTGGGGCGATTTTGAGGTCATGAACGGAGCTCGTATGCCTCTAACCTCGCGACACTTCTGCCAACCTGAGCATTATCATATACCACGATTTGCGATGTTGCCAATTCGTCTCACATTAACTGAGCGCGAACAACGTGTATGAAAAATTATACCAAGTAATGCAAACATCTCGTGTACTTATCGAATGATCATCAGTGCGTTTTTTTTATAATGAGGCATGAAAAAAAATTGTTCGTATACGTACAGACCGATTATTTTATAGCTAACAGTTGATAACCATTAATCAGTTCCATGCATTGCAATACGGCGCTCCCCTCGTACTTGACCCCCCAAGGCTCGACCCCATAACAACGTAAAAAAACGACTGACACGAGGAAAAAACTTGGTAAGCGGAATAAAATTATGGGAAAGCAAATGTGCAAGTTTCTAATTTGCATAATTTCAACTCAAGGCGAACTGTCACACCGTCCAAGCGGACATGAGTGCCAGCAGAGAGACAGCTGATTTACAGATTCTCAGTGTTCCTCAAGACGGCTGATATTTCGGGAAAAAAAACCCCTTTCGTTCTGTTAGAAGATTGAAAAGGTCTATCTCTTCGTTTCCCAAAATGTAATCCGTCTAGGCGAAAACTTGGCCGTAGAATTTTTACCAACAGACCGGGTGACACATGTCCTTAATGGAAGGTGCGTGGCATCATGCTTGAAGACGGTTTCGCATCTGAGAGAGGGGGAGAGAGAGAGAGAGAGAGAGAGAGAGAGAGAGAATCGCCATTTGTACAGCCCATACCGATAGAAAGAGAGGTACGCATGTACACACGATATAATTTATTACACAGTTGCACAGCTCGATGTTTTTGTGCGCCAGAGGCACGGAAGGTGGGCGTGCCGAGCAGACAATACCCGGCTGAGAGATTTAGCAGGAAAACGAGCAATAAATCCACTAATGAGTGTATACGCGCAGGCGCTAATCTATGCAACCGCAACACTGCTCCGCCCCCGTATTGCTCTTTCTCCTTCTGGAAAAAGGCCTCCTGCACTTTACACCCGCAATTGTCCACCATAGAATTATGATTTTTTCATCCCAAGGATTCTCGAGATATCCCGGATATCGTAAATCTTGTTCCTATCAAAACTACGCCACCAAAATGACAATATTTTTTCCCCCAAGACACATTAACTTTTTTCGTGTCTCTAAGTTTGCTTACTACGCTTCCGTTTTTTATAAGGAACGATGCGATGTTCTTTGAACAAACTGAAATATGTTTAAGGGGTTACCCCCATTTGCGATTTTGAAAAAATCGATTTTTTTATTGCATTTTTTTTGAAGTATAAGTATCTGAGAATATGTCCTGAAAATTTCAAGTCGATCCGAACAAAATTGACTGAGATATGAGCGTTAAAAGAGCGTTGAAAGAGAAACTTTAAACGCGTTTTTCTCAAACTGGCATTTCTGAAGTCGGTGATCAACATCACTCGAACACTAATGAACCGATCTTTTTGAAATTTTGCAGGCTTATTTAATACATAAAAATGTAGTCTTTAATCGTTCGATTTTTTTTCGAAAAAAAAATGGCCGTTTTATAGCCAAAAAACGGCCGTTTTTTTTCGTTAAAATCGAACCATTAACTTTGACTGTCCGCCATTTTGTGAAAAATGAATATTTTTTAAAATCCTTCGATTAAAGACTAGTTTATACTTATATTTGACTAAATCCATCTGCATTTTTTTTTCAGATGATCCACTTCGCCGCAATGTTGGTCACCGCAAACCGTGTATTTAAAAACATAATTTCATTGACGGCCATTTGCCACTAAACAATGTAATATTTTTCAATAAAAAAATTACTGAAAGTTCTTCAAGATGTGTTCTTTAAGATGGTATATTGATCGATTAAAAAAGTTTTCGTGGATACCGTGTTTCGAGTGGATACCGTGTGCCTCTCACTTTGTACCTTTCGCTGTGTATACATTTATTATGTGACTGATTGAAAAATGCCAACAATCATTTGAATAATCGAAAAAACTTCTACCACTGATTTGTAAAATAAATGGGGATATTACGATATCTGTGGCCCCAAGTTTTGGCCATGCAGTCTTTATATTTGGCCCAAAATAAAACTTTTTTCAAGAATAGAAAAAATCGAAATTCGCCTTTTAAGGGGGTGAAACGGAGGTTTTAAATTTTTAATGAGGCGGAGTATTTGGGGATATTACGGTATCTGTGGCCCCTAATTCTGACCACGCAGCCATCATATGTGACTCAAAATAAGACTTTTTTGAGGAGTGGAAAAATCGAAATTCGATCCTTAAGGGGTTGATACAGGGGTTTTAAAGTTTGTATGGGACATCATATTTTTTTTGACAGATTTGCTTGAAACTTGGTGTAAATACTCTACAATACAAATAATTGAACACGTATTTCTGCATTTCCTAAAAGTGGACCCTTAAGAGAGTTAAACCTGAGGGTAAAAGTTTGTATGAGACAACATATTTTTTTGTCAGATTTACTTGAAACTTGGCATAAATACACTAAAATACAAATAATTAAACACGTATTTCAACAATTTATGAAGTTTAACCTTTAAGGGAGTTAAACGGGAGTGTTAATGTTGATAAGAGAAAACATATTTTTTTACCAGATTTACCTGAAACTTTCTAAATTGATTTGATATAGAACACTAGATGTTTTCCTCTGTGTTTGGTGCGTGTAGACAGTCAAGTAGTACTTTTTTAGCCCCTTAACTGTGTTTTTTTCAGTTGGCATAAATATACCAAACAAATACATGTGTAATTATTTGTATTGGAGTGTATTTATACCGAGTTTTGAGCAAATCTGACCAAAAAATATGTTGTCTCATATAAACTTTGAAACCTCCGTTTCACCCCCTTAAGGGTCGAATTTCGATTTTTACCACTCTTGAAAATAGTCTTATTTTGGGTCAAATATGAAGACTGCGTGGTCAGAATTAGGGGCCACAGATATCGTAATACTGCCAAATAAATATATATTTTTCACCAATTATCTGTTTTCCGGTGATTGGAATTACATTTTTCAGAAATTACCCATCACTTGTGCAATTAAACATATTTTTCGATCGAGTATTTATTGTTCGTCCTATTGAAACATTAAAACATTTTTTATCAACCATTGATCATTCGGGCAATTGGATACGTTTCTCGACAATTACCATTTGTTTAGGGAACTAAAAAATATGACTCGACCAGTTATACATCATTTGGGTATTGTCAATTTAATTAATCAATTGTTGATTGCGATTTTCCCATGAATGGCTATCTCAAATTTTCAAATGATCAATTGCTATTAATTGACAATTGGATAATAATTAGTTTTTATTGCGAAAATTCATACACGATAACATTGCCGTAGCATTGCGGGACTCTTGTTTGGATACTGGAAGCGCGACTGTTGAAGACTCAAATCACGAGGCGAGGCTTGAGAACCCAACCCAAACTGGATATGGATACCTGTGTGCACCGCCCCCGTCAATTGAGACGGACGAATCAGCCGCGAGTCTCCGTTATAGATGCACGAATCCAGTTCTGCGACACCAACGCGCATCACCATTGCGGTATTATTATTCTCTCTTTCTTCCTGTCACAATAGCTGTTGACCCTCGCAATTCTGCAGTCTCATTGATAATCTATCGAAACCCTGACCCGACTGGTTCATCTCGATATTTGAATTGCCGACAGAGAACAATTTTAGGCGAATAGTCTGCAATCTGATCACGATTCCTTCGAGTGACTCAAAATGTATCCTAAGTGGCTCAATGAGTATTTTCTCATACCAGTTGTTCATTGATGTTGGTGCTTTCGATAGAACGAAATCTATCGATGGAGAGGATGTTAGTTTCTGTATGACTGAAAAAACATTCGTGTTCGTTTTGATCAGACTGATGGAAATTTTGGACATTCTGAGCGAGAAAAATATATTTAATGTCATAAAAGGTTGAGCTTGGGCGCTAACAGGAATTTTATAAACATTAAAATGACCAGGATGCGACAGAATTAGATTGTTTTGATTGATCGATGAAAGAGCACCATCCTGAGACTTAACTGATCAAATCTTGACGATGGCTTGCGTCAGTGGCACAAGTCAACGAAAAAACAATCCTTGGTGCCGGTAAAGTTCGTATAATTTTTTGTCAAGTGATCACTGGTGAGACCTACATTAACCTATATTTTAAGTTACTACACAAGGATTTCAAATGAATTTCATTCCTTAATGAGTGTGGTTAGCATTTCATTTAAGAAATGTTTTCTTTGTTTTTTCAATATTTGTTATTATAAATTAATTAGTAACAAAGTTATTAATAATATAAATAATTAATAATAAATTAATTAGTAACAAAGTACCCTCATACATTTTGTTATATATACGGAGCGTATGTTATTAAAAAATTGAGAAAAACGATTACAGATTTCGTGAAAAGTGCTTTTTTTCCTTATTTTGGGATAAAAATCAAGAATAAAGATAAATTTATAGGAAATCTTGGCTCCTTCAGTGCAGAACAAGTAGAACGCTTTCACCGAGCGTAAAAATCATGGAAGATAGATATCAGGGAAGATGGGACACACACATGCTGGCTGATTATGTTTGGAGTTTGATACATGGCTGCCTCGTCAAGTCTCACTCAAGAAAATCACGACAAAGAAGTTTGATTAATATAAGAATATTGAATGGAACGTACATTTTTCAATAAAATACGATATTATAAAAAAAATTGTATACTTCCGTCTTCTTACGTAGAATATCAACATTGAGTGTCAAAGTAGGATCAGTATAGAGATAAAATTCAGAAAAAATATACAGTTTTGCGGCACCAAATCAGCTGTTGAGCTGTGTTATCAATATGTAAATGAAATTCGGTTAATTTATGAAAGTCTCGAATAAAAATTGCTTTTTCGAATTATACAAACAGTTTTTTTCCAGAGTTCAGAGAAGACGTTTAGACGAAATTATAAATTCAAGGTGCGCAAGCCTCCTTTTTCCACAAATCCGTGTTCCATGAGGGTGAATTAGTTTTCATATTTTTAAATGAACATCTATCAAATATGTCACTGAATTTTTGGTTTCATCAACAGCAATAGTATACGAGCAATTGGGTATACGGCATAACTTATGTGTCGTTTGTATTACCGGTTCACTTAATTGCATTACCGGGTTTACGCATCATGTGACCCAATTTTTCTTCTCACATATCATATCGCTCGTATTTCTCTCTCTCTCTCTCTCTCTCTCTCTCTCTCTCTCTCTCTCTCTCTCTCTCTCTCTTCCCAGGCTTGGAATTCACGTAAGAGCGTTTACGCGCTGCATATGGAAAGAGGTGAATCTTGTCCGTATCCCCGCACAAATGCATACACACTCGCGCATATGTCACGAAACGAAGTACCCGGTATATTTGCAGAACCCGCCATGAAGAACGTCGAAAATACCGCGTCAGTTATAAGTTACAAGAATATATAAAACTGCTCTTTGTTGTCAGCTTACAGTAGTTGGTTGCGGCTCGATGACGAAGCAGGCCGTGTGTAGGTGTCGGACAAAATGGCACGATGCAATCGAGCAACGTGATACAAGAAAGAGCTCTATAAAATTACGGGCGCGCGAGAACCCACCAGGCATTCGGGAAGACAGCGCAAAAAATGCAACGGATCAACGCAAGTGTGCTTGTGTGAATGAATGGCGGAGCACATGATATGCGCGAAAGAGAAATAAGGAAACAGCGATAGGCAAATGTGTGGGTGGCGAGCAATGTTAAGGCCGAAAAAAAACTGAATCGTGAATGGGAATGATGATAGAGCGAGAGATAAAGCTGATTGAAGGAGAGTCGCGCGGGAGAGGACGAGACGAATGATCATATTTGACCCCAAGCCCATCGAGCGTCTGGTTATATCAGCGGACAGTCGCGATCAGTCGGGGTCACGCGAGTCGCCACCCCAATTCGTCTAATGGGGACAAATATCATAATTGTCGAGTAACTTCGCTAAGCATCCAAATAGATTGATGCTCCGCGTGTTCCTCATCACCGTCGTCTCATACGTCTTTCTTTTTGGCATCTTTCTTCCTCCTCTACTTTTTATTTCTATTGTTCTATGAGGCAGCATCATGGACTGTTGTTCGTCACTACGCGCTGTCTACGCTGTGCACCGCAGTTTATGCATTGGGATGTCGTTTACATTGATGCCTTCTTTCTACGAGCATGATGTACCAAGGTTTGCGCGGATCCATTTCAGTACCAGCTTTCTATTGCGATCCCGTCTCGGTCACATTAGGGAAAACAGGCTAATCTACTTTCAACGCCTAGCTCGACAACCCGATTAAATTTTCGGAAATCTTGAAGACCGAATGCACGATGTCTTTTATGGACATGCATTAGGACGTTGAATAAGTTCTCGCTGTTTTCCAACAGATGGCGTTACCAGAACTGCGTGCGTGTAGTTTAAGATGGTAATGCATCTACAAATAAGTACTATGAGCAAGCTTGAAGTTCACTGTATGTCATTTCGCCGAAGTATAAACAACTTTTTTTCATAGTAACTTTTTTTCATAGCCGAAGTATAAACAACTTTTTTTCATGCCAAATTTCGTGCCAAAAAAGAGTATCTGTGGGGGCTTTTGTTGCACCACTTCAGTCAAAAAAAATGTGCACCTGAAGCACAGAATTCTTGTTGAGACTTACGGCGACCATGCTCTGTCGAAAACAACATGCAAAGATTGGTTTAGACGCTTCGAAAGTGATGATTTTGATGCTTTGAATCGGAGACATTCCTTCATAAAGACTTATGTCAGACGCTACCCCCATGGAAATTTATGTATGTAAAATATATGCAGAAAATATATGCTACATATATATATATATATATATCGGTCGCATATATAGTGACGAAAAATAGAATAATACGTATATATTCAGTATATATGCACCGAATATATGACGCATATATGCCCCATACAGTTTCGATATATTTTTCTGACCAAAATATATGTGCTATGTACAAACACCATATATGATGCATATATGAGCCATATACGACGCATATATTTTCGATATATTTTCAATCTATTTTTTTGTCAGAAAAATATATCAGAAATGTATGACTCATATATGTGTCATTTATGCGTCATATATGACGCATGCATTTTTGATACTTATTCCTGACAAAAAATATATGCTGTGTATAAACACTATTACAGTTAAACTTAATAAAACGTAAAACTTAAACTTAAAAAAACTTAACTTACAGTTAAAGTGCGCTATTACAACACTATATACAGATATGCGTAGCATATCTGTATATAGTGTTGTAATAGCGCACATATGTAATATATGTAATATAATATATGTAGCGCACATACGTAATATATGTATGCCACATATATACAGATATGCTACGCATATCTGTATATATGTGGCATATATGTACCATTTATGCAGTATATATGTGGTATGTACGCAGTGTGTATGCAACATATATGCTAAATATATGAAGGGTAAATGCTACATATATCATTGATATATGATACATTGATATACAGTAATATCACGCATATACATCTCATATATAAAAACGTTACGAAAATTAGAATTTGGCACATATATGCAACATATATTTTCAATACATGGCATACATTTCACATATATTACAATTATTAATAAAATAAATTTGCAGTATATTTTTGCGTATATAAATTTCCATGGGGGTATGTAAACTTGCAGAATCATTAGGAGTTGATCATACAACAGTTTCAAAATATTTGAAAGCATTAGAAATGAATTTTCAAAATAAAGCATCAATTTTCACGAAAAACAGTGAGAACTTATTGAACGCCCCAATAAAATGTAACCCTTTGCACTCTAGAGATGACCCTCGCTCACCACTTACAATCCGAGCGACAGAGGCCTCGAGTGCAAAGGGTTAAGGGGTAAAGCCACTCGAGCATTTTAAAATGTTCTGAAAAGAAAAGGATGAGGACAATGTTAACTTGGAAAACCGAATGTATGGTGCTGACATTGCAGATTAAAGGTACAATGACAATTTCTATTGCTACATGTAACTTCAAACTTTAAACGCGTTTTTCTCGAAACCATGTTTTTTCAATTTGCCGGAAACGCAACTCAGCGGAATATGCACGAATTCACTTGATATTTTGAACGTAAATGCGTTCAAAATTTCAGAACGAAATTACCTTCGATGCATTTTCCATGAACGTGCGTGTGGAACTTGCGATAAATTATAAACTTTTTTGACAAGCAGTTACATGATTTTTCGCTCAAAAATGAAAGATTTCTTTTAAATCTAAACTACCTTTCTAAAAAAACGTATTTTCTAATTCCCGTACGCAGTTCCATAGCTTTTGTATATATTTTTAAGATTTCTTTTTTTTTTCTAGGTTGAAAAGTAAAAGAGAAATCGTTCCGGCCCCGGAATACGTTGCACGAGCGTTTCAAATTTAAAAATAAAAAAAAAAACGTATTTATGTAGGGACTCTAACCCTATCGTCCCCGCGCGTTGCCTTCCTGACTCCACCATCTCGATTTTACCAAACTTGCTTGAATTCTTCAGTGGAAACATTTCCACATTGTATTCAGGAGAGAAAAATTACCAAAGTATCAGAGTTAAATTGTTGCTGACGGATACGTGTTCCTTCGCTCAAATACATATTTTCGTGAAATGTTATGCAGCTTTGTTCCCAATAAGCTGCGAACATTGGGCTGACGCGTACCTTTCCGCTCGATGATAAAGAAAGGAGAGGATCGAGAAATAGCTCATCATGATTCGAAAACTTGTGTTCGTACCGTTTCGTACCGTTCGACATGCCCGTTGAAAAACTTGGCCCCCGCGTGTCCTCGTTGAATGTACGCGATTCTGCAGAAATCTCGTTGCAGCGTAATGCGAGCGCGGAGCGGGCGGGAATGTACGCGCAAGAGAATAAGCAGTGCTAGGGCGGATTCCGCAACCTGGCGTGGGCGCGTACCGTGCATTTATCCATCAAACTAAGGTCTGCGGTGTCAACACGAGTCAACAGTGGTCAATAAGGAATCAAGTGGTCTACTAGGCGCCCACTCCGTGACCCGCTGTACAGCCATTCATCCACCGCTTCGTCATTGAATGAGAAGCTGAGAAGCTAGCCGCGATGTTGGAAAAGCCTCGCGAGAAACTCGTGCGACTCGAATCGAGTTACCGAAGCCTGCGGGTGCATGATTATTTCTCTCCCCCGCCCTCTCTCACTCACTCCACATGTTTATCATATGTATAAATCGATAAAATGACGTTTAGGTCCGTAGGTTTGTTTCGCAGCGACTGAAGCGATGAGTGTTCCAGAGCATATATCAGTTCCTGAGCACTGTCGTTCTCAGGAAACTTACTGACGAAGGTCCACTCGAACAGGTACCTTAAGGCGTTACCCCCACTTCTAGCGCAAAAAAGGCCTTTTTCATGAATTTTTTTAAAGAAAACTACAAAACTTTTGCAATCGATCAATATACCATTTCTAAGAACACATCTTGAAGAACTTTCGGTAATTTTTTCATTGAAAAATATTACATTGTTTAGTGGCAAATGGCCGTCAATGCAATAATGTTTTTATATACACGGTTTGCGGTGACCAACATTGCGGCGAAGTGGATCATCTGAAAAAAAAATGCGGATGGATTTAGTCAAATATAAGTATAAACTAGTCTTTAATCGAAGGATTTTAAAAAATATTCATTTTTCACAAAATGGCGGACAGTCAAAGTTAATGGTTCGATTTTAACGAGAAAAAAAACGACCGTTTTTTGGCGACAAAACGGCAATTTTTTTTTTTTTTTCGAAAAAAAAATCGAACGATTAAAGACTACATTTTTATGTATTAAATAAGCCTGCAAAATTTCAAGAAGATCGGTTCATTAGTGTTCGAGTAATCTTGGTCACCGACTTCAGAAATGCCATTTTGAGAAAAACGCGTTTGAAGTTTCTCTTTAAACACTCTTTCAACGCGGATTCTTCTCTTTCAACGCTCATATCTCAGTCAATTTTGTTCGGATCGACTTGAAATTTTCAGGACATATTCTCAGATACTTATACTTCAAAAAAATGCAATAAAAAAATCGATTTTTTCAAAATCGCAAGTGGGGGTAACCCCTTAACCTTATCAAATCTATTAATCTATATAAAACAGTTTCTTCCATCATATCGTTTTTGTAGCTTGCCACTGGGGAGATCTGAAGCAAAAAAATGTTGAGGAATTAAATGCCCTGAAATTACAGATACGAAGACCCATACTTACATATATATATATATATATATATATATATATATATATATATATATATATGTATATATAATGCCGGGTCAACGTCAGGTTCAAATGAATTCATTCAAATCAATGACGAGTGCAAGGGAGAAGCGGTTGGTCATCGGGAGTACGGAGTATCAGGCACAATCTCGATGCTCCCTCTTGAAACGCGCACGGATTTATTGAATCAGTCGATTAAGCGAATAACTCGATGCCCGTTTTATATTGTCTCTATGCAACGTTTGTCCCGATGGACGGATAGGTTCTTGTATACATAGTATTTGACAAGTCCCGGTCGATACTCCGGTATATATTTTCCTTCGATCAGTCATTGGGGGCATGCAACCGTGTTGAGAACAATGCGATAACCGATTAATATTTATGTGCTCCCATAAACGATAGGTAGACGGTATTCTTTTATTACGTCGTACGCCATTAGGGGGTTGTATGTAATAACGCAATGGTTTGCATTAAGTAAGTTCATCCAAGCCCTGGAGAAATCGAAACACGTTGGGCAGCATGGAATTATTGGTCAAAACGACGCGAAATTACGTATCTCCCCTGTACTACTTCTGAAGCACATGCACGCCTTCAAGCTTTCGCATTGAAGGAGTTTGATGAAATTGCTGCAATACATAGATCGAATTCATTGCGATGACCCATACGTATGATGTAGATACATAGGTTAATAACCGGGGCCTATATTCTGGTGGAAAATTCTTATATTCCTTTTTGAAGCATGCTACCGTAGATATGGACGGGACCATGCAGGTTCTGGGCACAATCATTACCGAAGACGTCTAGGGTTATCTTAACGAACGCGAATGCAGCCGAATGCTCTTGAATTATGCCGATTCCAATAACTGAGCCACCCCCGACTTTGTTCTTCCATGGCCCATGCGAGGATAGTGTATATCTATTTACAAGGGCTGTGAGAGATTTGATCAGATGGAGCTACCGGAAACCGCATAGAAAGCAAACGAGCCATATCTTTTCTATGCTAATTTTAAGTGAATGGGCTGTGAATTAAGTTTGTACGCGTAGAGACATATTTTGGTTCATCTGTAGTTCACAACATTTCTTCTGTTGAATATTCGTAGCAAAACGAAATATTAGTTGCTTAAGGTTTCTTGACATATTGGTTGCTTAAGGAGGTTGAAGGGGTCCAGTTGAGTCAAATGACGGTTTACGATTTTCATTATCAATAAACATCAAATAAATGCATCCGAGGTATATATTTATTCTGCAGATGCTATTCTTTCGTAAAATAAATAATTAAAGGGAAAAATCATCCATTTTAATTTTTTTTTTATTACGTAAACAAGAATAGTTTATGCAACTCGGAATTAATCTTCGAGTCATTTATGATTATGCCTATTTGCATTTATGTCACGATATTATTTATTATTGTCATTAATTAATATCAAGTGTTGGCGAAACATGGCAGCTTCGCGGGCATTGAGGTTGGCAGCAATGCTCTTCATTCGCCAATGTTGAATATATATGGCTTGCAATGGGCAAGATAGGGGTTTAAAAAAATGTTGACGGAGGTTTAGTTCCTCGATCGCTCTTAATCTGCGGAGGAAAGAAAACAAAAGCCGCCTACTGATCGATCGTCCTAGAAAAGTTTGCCACCAATGTGACGAAGATGACTTTATAATTCCCTCGATTCGTTACACTAAGCAATTATGTTGTGCGGATAACGTGACGAGGGAAAGCCTAGTAACAGGACGACACGCCCCCCTTCCCCCTCTAGCGAGGATAGCCGGAGAAAAAAATTCTGATGTATAATGCAAGTGAGCACTTACATATACGTGAGTATCGATAAAGCATGGATGTCCATCGAAGGCAAAGGAGCGAGTCGTTTCAGGAATGAAAGAGGGATGGGGCTTTGAACGACACGCTATATTCTGAACAAGCGTTCTTGAAGAGCGAGTGAGCGAGCGAAGAGAGTCGACGGCGGCGACCACGGTCTGGACAGCGATCACAGCTGTGACATCCCACGACCCCATCATGGATCCATTAATGATTCACCGTAAAGGAGCGCTCGATGTTATGAACGTCACGAAATCGCCACTTGGGCTTCTTACTGGTGTATCCGTCGAGTGACGGGACGGATGAAACCCTGAGCTAGATAACGCACCCGGCCAGGATAACGGATACCCCGTAGGATAGCAATACGTGTAGTTGAAGAAGAAAAGAAAAAAGAAACAACCAAAAGTATATAAATACATACGGAATTATCCACTTTTATTCTGCCCCTTTTCCGGTGGTTGTCCGCCTACAAATAATTTCATTGGGCTTAATGCTCTGGTTATTGAAATATTGATGTGCCCCCGTCGCCACTAATCCAAGTTGGCTCACATGTATCATTTCGCTATGTAGGTCTAGTGAGTTCCTGCTGCATTTGAATAAAATATTTGGACGTGGAAGTGGTCTTCTGCAACCCTTTTTGTTTTCGTTCAACATAGACGGAGATCGCGGTTCCCCACTTTGTCCCTAGTAGTTACTGCTTTCGACTTATATTTATCAATACACTGATGGCTCCCATAAGTACCGAGCGTAAGAGTCATTACCGTTATGGTTTCTTATGCCATCTGCATTGCCAATCGTACAGATCTTCGTTTAGAAGGACCATACACATATGCGAATAACAAATAATTTATCTATCCATATTAATTTCCCAAAGGGAAATTTTTTCACAGAATTCCTGTATACGTAAAACATTGCCATTGGTCGACCTGGCGATCAAAGTTCTCCGAGGATTACCGCTGTTTGAATAAAATATCCTGTCCGTGGAAAGAGGGATCACCGCGTTTGCTTCTATTTACCGGTCGAATGTAATATTACCGTCGGACTAGAATCGAAACGTTCAGCAGCAAATTCAAAACGACGTAGGCAAGAGGTTACGTTGAAGGTTCTCGTTTTTTATACGAAAAACCGCGAGAAATTATGCTACAGCCATAGAAAGAGCGTTAGAAATTGTAGAAAATTTACCGAAATTGAAAGTTCAGCTTGTGAAGGTGCGCAGGTGAGCTATCGAAGTTTCGGAAAAACCCTGTTCCGTTACTCATCGTGAACGCACCTTCAGAACATGGACTCGTACCTACACCAGCTTCATGTTCTTCGCCGTCTTATTAGCTTGTTCTAAAAAGGCACTTGCTGAGTCGCCTTTCGCACGACTACTGTATTCTCATATAGCCCAGAAGAAACGATCTTCCCCGGCATTCCCGATCCACACCGAGGAACAAAACGAAAATGTACCCTAACACAGGCATTAACGATGAACAGAAAGTTTATACAGATTATTGAAAAACTTAATATTCCGTGCTCTCTCTTTCACGTTCTCATTGCTGTTTCGCCATCCGATCATTCAAACTCGAGCTAACCAGATTAGCCTGACTGGAGGGAATCTCAAATTCTCTCGGACATACCGAAGAAACGAGTCAGAGAATCGTTAACCGGACAAGATGTGCGTGGCGTAGACCTGAACGAAGCGAAGACCCAGAATGCCGACGACGAAGAGGACGATGACGACGACGACGAACACCGAGGATCGAATGTGCTAAGCTAAGCCTATTTGGTTGAGAAGCTAATCTTTCTCTCTCTCTCTCTCTCTCTCTCCGGTTCTCTCTCTCGCCCTTTCTCACTCCGCCCTCTTATATTCGTACGAGAATTCACCCAGAGACGCTGTCGTGTGGAGTACAAGAATGGGAATTATGAGAAGAGTTGAGACCTTCTTTCGAGAGCTCCTCTCTTGACAGCTATGGGATACCGTAGCCTGTCCCTCTCTCTCTCTCTCTCTCTCTCTCTCTCTCTCTCTCTCTCTCTCTCTCTCAGTTGCTTTCAATCATCGTCATTCCCATACCTCTTTGTCATTTTTCTTTCATCAAGCGTGAAGAGACACCGCAATCGAATGGAAACGAGCGGGAATCTCAAACGGCCAAGATTCGCTGGATATGGTAAGCAGATCGGTGCTCGTCGATCCGCGATGATCCCATTGTGACACTCGGTTTTACCGAAATACTGCTTAATCGGGCCGTGGTGGATTTACAGTTTTGCACTTACGGGGAGTTTCGGAAATGGATACAGAAACATGTCCAATCCCTTTTGTACAGCTCTTGGACGTCTATATAACGAATTTTGTCTCGTCGAGTACCGGATGAACAAATGATGGATGTACGTCGTACATTGAAGTTTGAGTAGACATATTGGTCATGCGAATTGATGCATTTGGTACGCCTGATCTTCAAACACGATCGATCTTATCGCTCATAGATCTTGCGGGAAAATCTCGGCTCGTATGGCTTTAAAGATCATGTACGCCACCGATCCCACAGTAAACAAGACATTTCGGAATGATTGCCTAGCGATGGAGATATCTTTCCATTTTTTTCCATCTCGGTTCACCTATTCGCACTCTTTTCTCGCATCTTTTCTCGATGATTTTACGAGTTTCTCATTCAAGAGATGTATGCCTGTCGGTGTCTACGAATGCTTCTCTATATTTATCTCGGACCGGACCTTCATAATGGTCTTTCATAGACGATGTATCAGAAGCAGTGAATGCGACAATCCAAATATTTGCCAGGCAGATTAGTTACCCTTCTCGCAAAGCAATGGGCATTCGCTGATGTCTCTTTCTCCACTTTATCCCTCGATCGAACTCTTCTCTTGCAACCTATTCTTCGCGAGTACCAACACAGCCCTTCGGCTTCCTGTTACAGTTTTTCTTTCGCCGAACAGTGTATACGCTCTCTACTCGGCAACAACCAACCTCGTTTTGTACGGCATGTGCACATTAAGCGTATTTCGATGCCGTTGTCGAACGCTATCCAACATGGCGTATGGCATCTGTTTCTCCGGATAGTTCCCTTTACGAACGGTACCGCCATGATTATCCCAAGAGCGCCCCGACCACCAAGCTCGAACTCTTTCCGATTAGCCGGAGATAATGGTCCGTAATCTTGCGGAGTGATCTTATTTCGCGTGAAAGCGGAACCTCGCGTTCTTGTTGGTGGCCAGGTGTCTCACATGCACCGAAAGTCTTTTCTTCTTCTCCTCTTACATATCATTTCCTTCTTCTCCTTCTTATGCTTCTAAACTAGCGGTTTGAATGCTAGGTAACCGTGGTACCAGAACTTTTGCACCGTTTCCTTGCAATTCCATCCGCGTTTTCGTTGTGTCTCTCATTAGATTTTATAATGTATTCGAGCATTTTGGCGAAAAGTCTATCTCTCTGCGAACGGAAGTTTATTAGAAGAGTTTTTATACGACAAGGCAGGCATGTGCAAGATCAATTATGGTTGAAACGTTTTAGCTCAGCTACTTTTGTAATGTTTTTTTTTCTTCTAACCATTGTTCAAGACCTCTGTATAAAAGTTTAAATCGATCTTGGTCCTTTAAAAAAATATGACAAAATCATAGCAAGTAAGCAAAATAACTAGCTAGCGACATTTCAAACTATTTTGTTGATCTTGAACGTGTTGTTGCAACAAGTATCATTGTTTTTGCACTTAATACTTAAGATTTAATAATAGATTACAGAGTTGGACAGTTGAGAAGAGAACCGCGATTTAGAAAAAATGTGGCCAGAATAAATTAAACAGGCGATCTGGTGTCTATTAGAGTATGTACCTATTGAAGAAAAATTTCGTAGCTTGTTGGATACTCGCGTAATTATAAAATTAAATTCGAATTCAATTAGTTGTAAAAACATTACAAACTAATCTGTAGTCTATTAGAAATCATAATTTTGCAAGCATTTTCAGCATTTGAGATATGAAATGTTTTGAATAGTACTGATTGCGGGGCAGACAAAACCTCGTCGCAATGAGAGTCCTTGAAATTTGTCTTCTGATTCATTCCTTACGGTAACCGCAATAATTTTACTTAGAAATGGACACTCAATGCTCAATTTTCGTGAATTATTTTAGATTTATAAGCCGGAGGGATACAAGGACGCAAACGACGAGAAGGAGGCTAATCTTGAAGAAGTTGGGGGATGAATGCGCGCAACTGGGACAGCGAATCATTAAAAATAGCGCTCGGTAAAACTGTAAATGCCCGATCCAATGATAACCTATTCGATTGGATATGCGAAATTAATTTTATTGACACTTTTCATGTATGCGAAATATATTGAATAAAAAATGTATTTAAAAATCTTAACACCATATATGATAACGCATCCTTTTGATGTCATGCTTCGATGACCTGCAGGTCAAGTTTCGATACAATAGATAAACTGTGAGAGTTGCGAAGTTGTGACTGGCGGACGGATATGACGAAATTATAAGAGTCTCTAGGGGCTACGGAACAGGATTAAAACTTGTAGTTGCACTTTTGGCACTGCCGTCGATTATGCCGCTAATTCAGGAAGTTGCCAAATTTTCAGGAGAACGTTGAGGACTACGTACTATTGCCATAATCGTAACTCTCATTTTTATTCTCATTTTTGTTTCCTTGTACATCCCCACAATGCCTGAGCTTTCATAGCACAGCGGCGGCTGTGGTTACCCAATTTAAAAACAGATACGGCTTTGCCCTCGCGACATCAACAGCTGTTACTGGTTGTTGGTTTGCGCGAGCAATTACTCGAAAATAGACCGACGGGGACAGTGAGCGAGAGCGGAGATTTTGGGGAAGATTGAGAGAGAGAGAGAGAGAGAGAGAGAGAGGCGCTATCCTGTACAGATCGTAAAACGTGACCCCTCGATGTAAACCGTATTGATGATTTGTTGCTATCCTACTGTTACAAATGCTATTGTCGCTTCGAATACACTATAGGACCATGAGCTGGCAAGCATGCTTTATACAACCATCGCATGTCACAATTTGATCGATAATCATCGCTTAATAAGTAGAAAAATAAATAGATAAGATAAAAGATTAGTCAACCGTTCAGTTGCCATAAATATTTTTGTGGACGTGTACACATAGCGTTGTGAAGATCGCAAATTACACTGGTATAAACATTTAAAAAATTTGAGACGAATACGACAGTGATCGGTCTGTGATATTCGCAGCATCCGCATATAAGTCTGTGAAAAAATTCACATCCCGGATAATTTCCGAGTTACCGACCACCCCATGTAGAGGTTGCCATGAGTTGCCCAATGTTACGATCAGGCCAATATTGGGACCATCGTGTAAGCCAACAAAAGCGAAATAATATTGGCCCATTACTGTTCCGCTCTAAACTGAAAACTGGCACAATATCGGCCCATTACTAAAGATTATCCTGGCCCATCTTTCAAAACCAATAAACAGCAGTGATAGTTAAACTAAATTTGCCAATCCTAAAGCTGGCAATCCTAAAATACTGGCTATTACATCGGCTCATTATTGTCTCGTTCTAAATTGAAAACCGACACAATATCGGCCCATAGTTAAAACCTATCATGGCCTATCTTCTAAATTCATTAAAAAGTCATGATAGACAAACAATATGTGCCAATTTTTAAACTGGTGATGCTGAAGTACTGCCAATTACATTGGCCCATTATTGTTCCGTTATAAATTGAGAACTGGCACAATATCAGCCCATTACTAAAACCTATCCGGGTCCATCTGTTAAAACCAATAAACAGCCGTGATAGTTCATCGAAATTTGCCAATTTTAAAACTGGCAATGCTATAATACTGGAAATTAAATTTAATTAATCCAAGCCCTTTATTGGCTAAGTGGGTCAGACCATACCTGCTTTTATTTTATTTAAGCCTTGGGTTATTCATTATCTGTATATTGTGCCAGAATAGGCGAATAACTGGCACGTCATATATTAATCGTCTATATTTTGTAGTTCAGTTTTTGTAATGAAGTCTTGGCCTATGATTGGCATTTGTAAATAACCAACATAAGTAAGTAAAATATGCCAATTTTGCAACCTGTCATATACGCAAATCACAATTTATTTCAAGGTTATTCCATGAAATATGTATCCATAAGGACCAATCTCGGGCCGATCTTGGCCCGATATAGGTTGAATATTTATCGCGCACTCAAACAAACCCAAACAAACTCACGGCCCAATATTCTAGATAGACTAACTTCTAGACAGACCAACTGTGAAGGCCCATCATAGAGCCAGTAGTCAATTTCTACATAGGCCCTTTACGAGGTCCCACATGGGGCCAAGTGCAATCACCAACATTGCCGCTACAATGAATTAAATCATTGGCCTAATATTTGTTGGCTCTGCTGGCAGATATCGGGCCGTTCTTATCATTTCTACAAAGGCACCTCATTGGTAAATACTCACGGCCCAATATTCTAGAAAAGCTAACTGTGAAGGCCCTTCCCAGGCCCAACGGTCAATCTCTACATGGGAGACATAATTCAGGACACACTTAAAAACTGTTGTACTGAAATTTGGAGGTATAGCAAGGTAAAATAACAGTAATAAAAATACTCCTTTACTTTTCAGTTAATAACGCGCTCGTTTGACAATGGAGTGTGACAGAAATACAATTAATATATTTTTTCGCATATGCAGATTTGCTCTTTCATAAAAACCAACAATAATCTTCTATTATATTTGGATAGGAGACTATTGCTTCAATTATAATGTCGCATAGTCGAAATATCTCATTCGAACCTCTCCCTGTTTGTCAATTAAGGTGCACACATCGTTAGAATCCTGTTTTGTAATTTAGCAGGTTCAAACAGTGCCCATGGTGCCACCTCGGAAACCTTGCGTAATACAAAACATTCCATGCTACATTTGTGTTTCGTACCTACGAATTAACAAAAGAACATTATTGGCCGAACGATTGTGAAATGACCTGGTCTATCACGCTTTTTATATTATTCAATACTATTGAACATTTGTGGTATACCTATTGGGGAAAAAAATCTCCCAAATCAAGCCTCGCCAAAAAGTAAAGTTTTCTTAACTGTCTATATTTTTCGCTCCACGTAATGGATGTAGAACCATTAGGCAAAAAATCAAATGAATTCATACAGGTTATCATTAATGTGGAACAAACATGTAACAGGACCGAAAAATCAATTCATGGATGTCTGCATTTTCATAAAGTTTAAGGCGGGACATACATTTAGACAGGAAAAAAATAAGCAATATTGAGGGTTTTATTATACTAATAAATAATGATTCTACAATTATCAAACTTAAGGTATACTTTAATAGTATATTTAAGTATACAAAACATTTTTTTTTAATTAATTTATCATCGAAATGACGGAGCTGTGGCAGGGTGTTACAGCAAGGTCGCCGCGGGAGTTGCGAATCGGCGTGTAGTCTAGCTTCCCGTAGACTTTGATTTGAAAAAAAGTTCAAACATTTTTTCAGTTAGAACATGTATAGTTTCTATGTGACGGTAATTAAAATGAAGAAAATGCAAATTTAAGAAATTGGCACGCATTTACAAAAAAAAATCAACATCTCACGCAACATTTCCGTAAAATGTGGATGGAAAAAGTCGTTTTTTTCCAATAAAAAAAAATCTCGTCGAGTGGAACGTACCAATATTATCAATATTTCTACCAAGTTTGAACTCAATCGGCTTAATAGTTTTTGAGTAATCCTGCACGCCAATATCGATAATGCAGTTTTGAGAAAAACGCGTTTGAAGCTCACGCCCGCTCCGAATCCGAGCGGTGAGGCACAGCGTTGACGGGCTGTAACGTTTGAAGTTTTTCGAATTTCGCTTTGAAACTTTAGGAAAATATTATACATATATAGTTCTATCGTTTAAAGAAGAAAAGAAAGAAATCAATTTTTTTGTCGTTGTAAATGCATATCCCGCCTTAAGGAGTTTCGGTACAAAAGTCAAAATGTTAAGAAATTGATCAAATTTGGTGATAATGTTCTTCAACATTAAGTGCGAAAACACAATTTTTTTCAAAATTTTCTTCTACTTATTTATCGAGTAATTAAGCATTAAAGCAGATTTCTTATGCCCGTAATGTATACCTATATATATAGAAACGCTATGATTATACACGTGAACTTTAGTGTTAACTTACTCAATAACTGTGCAGAAGAAAAATCTGAAAAAATTTGTATTGTCAAATTTGGCACTGAAGAATATGTTCACCAAATTTTATAAAATTCTGACCTTTTTGAAATTTGTTACGTTTTTAACATGGTTCAGCATGGCAACATTGTATCGCCCGTACCGAACATCCTTAATGGACCAAAAATTTCTGGGGCAAATTTCAAGTCAATATTCGGAAAAGTGACCGATTTTCAACCTCAAGAGGCTACATACATTGGTGAGTTGGGTTCCAAAAAAAATCGAATTTTCACAGAAAATTTTTATTTGATAGTAATATGGCTCAACTATAAACCATGAAAATTACACATGGATGACTCCAAAATTGATGAGGTTATAAAATGTTGAGAAAAATCAATTTCGAGCTGCGCTACACTGCACAAAACAAATGTGTTGTTTCAACACGTTCCAGGCGTGCAATTCTGCCGCGTTGATTCACCGCACATTATGCGTGCGATAAATGCAATACGTTTGTTGTTTGCGAGGCCTAGTACCAAGCACGTTGTTCACCTTGTTGTGATTTGCGTGTTATGTGTTGTTTCAACACGCCGATTGACTTCAAATTCAGAGGGCCTATTAAGAACACGTCTGGGTATTGTTCGGATCGTGGATCACTTTCTACAAGCTTTTATTTAAATTGCTTCTTTCGTATGCCTGTCATTCCTGTTCAAAATGTGTAATCCATTTTTTAAGCACTTGCTGGCCGTCCGATTGAGCGGAAATTTGGCATACCTATGTAACTTCGGTGACAATGCAATAATATGGTACCATGGAGCTGGTTTGATGATTGTGGTGGAAGGTGGGCAATGTAACTCCTTAATAGCATATACTTGGACAGTCGAGGTGCTCATTTGTTTTGTTATCATGAGCACTTTTCATTCCACATGATAACGAAAGTCTGATAATGGTGGTCGTAGGTGGGAACCGAAATTTCCTGATGGCAGTTGGTAGGACAATTGAGTTTAGGCTCATTAATTTTGTTGACTTGACAACTATTTATAATTACACTATTACAAAGTTTATCACGAAAGCTTTGTCACCTAAGGCAAGGTTTTTCATTACGCCGATGTCTGACATAAGTGGCAAGGGGCTCTGGCATGCCAAATAAATAAACAAATCCTAATACCAAAAAGTATAAAATAAAATAAACGTAAAAAAAAACTTTTCATAGACCACAACCATGTTTCCTCGCTTTTTCGTGCGTGTAAACAAGACCTAAAAAGGTATTTTAGGGCCTAGGCCTTAAAAATGTGGGCGTTTGCATTTGTCACGCACACGGGCATTGAACGCCGCTGTGAAACAGCTGTCAGTTTTTCAGCTGTCACTGTTACCTGACACCACGACAAACGTGTATCGGGATAAATAACATATGATGACTGAGCAAGGAACGGACTTTTCTGTAGTTATACTGTTTTGATTTTTCAATTTTACTGAACATTATTTTTTTAATTTTTAGTAGAGTACCTTTTAAATAAAAGCTTGTTGACATGTACGTTTATTTTTTTATTCGATAACTATTTTTAGTGGATTAATAAGGCTTAAAAAATTCAAGTCACCCAAATTGCGCCACGATATCGTTACATTTTTTAAAAATACGTTTGTCGTTCGGGCGATAGAGACTCATATTCTGGTTATAAATATGCCTGGGTTGGTGTTTGGGGTGATTAGAGCGGCCTCAATCGTCGTCCAAGCCGTAAAGCAGTATTCGTCCAGTGCAGCTTGTACCACTTCTTTTTTTTTTTTACCGAAAAATACCTGTGTTCTTAAAAGTATTAATACAAATATTCACTTAATTTCGTAGCAATAAACCCAAAACTTTTCACGAAAAAAATCCGGAGTAACCACCTGAACAAGCCCGAAAAAAGCATACTCTATCCTCAAGAGTTCATCGTTACAAAGGCGATGCCCCCTTGGGTTACGCGGCTGCCTGTCAAGAGCCGGACTTGGAGCCATGCAGACTAGAATAGCAGAATCTACATTTCAAGGGAGCAAACAGAGCACAGTATCCATGAAAATATGAAACATTAAGAAATTTCATATTTTGCCTAACAAAAGTGAAAGTATAAGAGTTGAACAAATTTATGTTTTACTAATCAAAGAATACTTAAGCGTATTTTTCTCACCATACCTTCAAACTAGTACCAGGAATGTCTTGACAACTACTGAACTGATTCTTGTCCAAAATTTGTGGATTTGTTTCTACAATTCTTTGATTTTTTTCTGTAAAATTCTCTGATCTTTTTTCTAACGTTTTGCAAATAAAACAAAAATTGCAAATATAATTTTTTTCTGGTTCAAAATTTTTAGGTTCAAAAACATTTCGCTTAAAAACGGCTACTTTATAGTATATTCAAACGGCTGCCATTTTGTCAACAATTCATATTTTTAAATCGGCTATGCTATACCAATGATATTAGTATGTTATGATATCCTTCGTCTTTTTAAAATTGCATTTGACATTTGGCGAAGCTACGCCGAGTACTGTTTTACAGGATTTTTTAGAAGCCGCTTCTCCATGAAGCCCATATTTTCTTCTCTTGACACATTTTTCTAATACACAAAATTATGAAAGTTCCATACGATGGATCTTCTTAACTACAAAACATCCAGATACAATAACCCAGAAAAAATCTCAAATAGTATCTTTTTCGACCCCGCCAAATGTATGTATCCCGTTCAGCATACCGACGGACGAAAAAATTTCAGACATTTTTTCACTGAAGACTAATTTAATTTGTTTTTCTTTTTTCTCAGGATATAAGAAACCGTAGAAAACAGTGCAAAAGGATAATGTGATGTTACCCTGTAAAAAAAATTCTACCTACCGTGCGTTGAACCTACAAGTCGCGAACCGATTTTTGTGAGGACTTCCCCACCGTCGCCTTCAGCCTTACCGATGTGGAGAATACATTGAGATCGTATTTCATATCGGTTCGAGTTCTCGAAGGGTTAAGTACCTTCCAGGCGAATCCTTCTAGCACAAGTTCGTGCTGCTGCTGCTGATGGTGTAGTTGCATCGCTGTGAAAAGGGGTGGTTTCCGTTTCCGGATTGACGCGCGAGCGTACTCTGAGGACTTTGAAGGGCATATCGAGAGAGGCAGACGTATCTGAAGAGGGTATTCGCTGCTATAAACCATAGCACTTGGGCACGTGGTGAGCCAATGACGGTCCTTGCCGATCCTCTTAATTCTCATCTTACGGGGTGAGAGATGCGTTATTCTTAAAGAACAAGGATGCAGCAGCGAGCCGTCTGTGCACAATGGTTCGTTTCCGCAGGTTTATCTGGTAACAGGATCGCCCAGGAACACGCAACGTCCACACTTGCGGCTTAGATTGAAATAGAAAACCAATAGATGGAAGAAATCGATATTTACTACTAATTTGGATTATAGCAGGCCACTGCTGTAATATTGCCGCGGAAGTACATGAAATTCATAGAGCCTAAGCTATTAGAACGAAAAAATGGGGCAAATAAATAATTCCACAGAGCACGTCCATGATCATTGAATTTGCGCAATTGTCATCACATAGAAATATGGGGAGGCAGGGAGAGCGAAGCGACAAAAAGAAATCATAATTTGAGCGGGAGAGTCTAGAACCAGCAGAGCTCGACGAGTATGAAGAGCTACTAAGCCAGCTAAGCGCACGCAAAGTACCAACACCATTGCTTCGTCCATTCTTGTTTGCCTTGTGCACGTGTCGCAGAAATCTCTCGTAGGATCCACACCTCCACCACCAAAACTATAGGACCAAAGAGCTAAAAAAAATATCGCAAATCTAATTGTATAGATCTCAATATAAGACACTCTACACCCTGCATTGCGGTGAGAAAAGCAACAAATGTTCTCAAAGAGAGAGCGTTATTAAAATACTCTAGTCGCGAGAAATCGGATTGTAGGCACGTACTACCAACTACAGTATTTACATAATAAATAATATATTTTTTTCAGGATTAGTTGTTTTATCGGCGTGGTGCGTGACATTTTTTCGAACTTATGATTGATTTTATACAGAAACAATAATAATTTCTACTGATAAAGGAAATATCAATCTATTTTCTGTAGTTCGTAGTTCTGTAGTTGAAAATTGCAGCAAAGTCAGAAAGTATTACTAATTTTGGGCGACTTGAATATCTATTTGCCTCTGTGAATGAGGTTTTATTCTTTTAAAAAACGAGCGATTCATGCTTCTCGTACATTCTTGAACCAGAGTGTGCAAAATATTTCAGATGTTTTTCTCGGCATTGGACAACATTTGGTTTGCCTTTGTTACAATAGCCCTTCTCGTATCTTTCGAAATTCGTTCTATATCGGTCTTTTATTGGATAAGTATGCTACATTATTTAAGTCTGAATCTTCGTAATACTTTGTATCGCCGATAATGTCGAAGACCTCCGTTATCTACCATCTTGTCTGTGAACAGAGCTCGAGAAAAGAGATTCTAATCTAGATGGGCGGTAAGTGGGTAAGTTTGCATAGATATCGTAGTCATGTTACGTTACGTACGTACGTACGCACCAGTTTACATAAATATGCAAACTGGTGCAGCAATCCGAGAACTTCGTTTAATACCGCACCAACTGTACTTGACAGTCGGTCAATTATTGACGACACCACTGAGTGACGGTTGAAACAAAACCGAATTGATAAGCCCGTGCCGAGCGGATCCAGCTAACGTAGCCCAAACTGACCAATTTTTTTCCCAATTTGTATGCCAGTGGTTGCGAGCTAACATAATACAGTGGGGACATCGCCTAGCCTACATATTATTCTTGCTATACTGGCTCCGAAGGCTAATGTTCAATAATAATGCCATATATGAAATCAAAATGTAAAGTACATTTTACATAAAAATTATTTTTAAAAACTACACTTGAATAGAATGTTAAAAAAAGTCTGGTTGAATATATACTTTCGTATATGTTTTTTAATGTTCCTTCTTAATGATTTCGACACCTTGTTACTTAGTTGTTTAAATTTGCTCACATTTTAATGCTGTATAATTATATTGAACAGATGATCACATCGTGATCACTTTTTGGTGGTCAGGGCCTTACCATGCTCTCCCGGGAATATAAGACGGACTGTTTTCGCCCTATCAATTATACAAAAATGCATGTGATTAATTTGAAGTCCATTGGTGGCAAGTTTCTTGATGATAATTTGCAATATGTTTCCTACATTTTAGTATACAACATTTCTATAATTTTTCATGAATTCCTCAAAGCCAATCAATTGCTCTGCAATTGCAACTGTGTTGTCGAAGAATTGAATGAATAAGAAAAAATAACTGCAAATCATTTCATGTCACCCCCTCCGAGTAGGGCTACTGTAATTCGATCTTAATCGTAACATGATAAGCTATATTTCCAAATTACTCCCTAAATTATGATATTTAGTACGATCATGTTGCTACTGGTTTCGGTACCAAACCTTGTAAGTGTGCTAACGTGCAACCTTATAGAATCATACATCCGTCATATCTAGCGAGAAAGAATGAGGGTTGGAAAAAATGCAAGTCAGGCATTCAGTACCATCATCGGAAATTAATCTTCGTTCCCGCTATAAATAATTGGTGGATGTGTTGCTTAGTTAAATTCGGCATGCCTGATAATATTGAAATTTACGAATGATTGTGGAAAGTTCACTGTTAAATTCAAAGGCTAAGTTATTTTAGTGTAACGGCGATTCATCATCCTGTGTCACGCGTATTCAACTTGGCACGGTATCATTATCTTTATGTGTTAGACAAAAATGGAGGGATTTGAACAATTGATATTTAAAGGAACGAGACCCATAACACTGTCTCGTCAAAAAAAAATGTCACATAAACAAACGAAGCAAAATCGCCACCAGTGTACGTGTGGTATCACAGAAGAGATAAGAAAATATTTGGCAAGTAAGGATCGCACTTTTTCGCTCTTGATTTCGAGGTTTAAATTCGATAGCAACTAATTACGATAAATCCAAGGCGTGCACGGAGCGACCGTATTTGCATAAAGCTGGAGCGCAGATTGCACCAATGGGCGGGAATACTTTAGTACGGATCCATGTATCCGTATATTTATCAGCTAAAAAGAGAGGGAAGGGCGTCAGCCACTTGTCGTTGCATGCTGTATCGAGTGAATTGGTCGATGTATTCGCTAAAAGGCGATGCCTACATACATCGAAGAGAAGAACGGCTTACCTACCCAGCCCAACATCGATATCTCCATTACAAACTTCTTTCGAGGTCCCCGGGACCCGCAGGCCCCAAAGACCCTCGAGATATTTATTAAAGTCGGCGTGGTGTGAGCGCCGGCGCGCGTAGCTCTCTCCGATGAGCGGCGTTCGAGAATCGAACTCTGGACCAAGACTCCGATGGAAGGAAGATTGTTGCTCGCCTCAGCGGCCGTCTTGGCCACGGGCGGTCGTCCAGCTTCGTTCCTTATGACGTCATTTATTCTCGCAATCGAGAAGCGCCCGGCAGCGTCATAAGCGTCGCGTGTAGGGTTTGCTAATTGCAAACAGATTTATTGGGTGAGAGCGAAAACTTCCTGCGGCATTGCCTGTAAAGTTCTCTTTTCGTGTGTATTGGTGCTGTATCTCGCCTGATGATTTTTTCTCCGTGTGTGCAGCAAAGGGAGGGAGAGCAGGGACCTTCGCGCGGAAGAGGGTCATCTCTCTGTCTTCTCCGTTTCTGTGCCCAGAACGTTGCTGATTCGCGCGAGGACACGCATCTAGTATGGTTCTTATCGAACCTTGGACGTCTGCTCGATACGAGCTATGAGAGTTTCAAAGATCCAACGAAATCCCCACTGAAACAAAACACGTGTCTTGTCGATTTGCTGAAACAACACATGACACGCATGCTGAATGTGCAGTACGTGCTAGATGCGTTGAAAC
Organism: Ophion ellenae; assembly: GCA_963210295.1. NCBI lineage: Eukaryota > Metazoa > Arthropoda > Insecta > Hymenoptera > Ichneumonidae > Ophion > Ophion ellenae. Next base: position 2,155,075 of record OY723394.1, read on the forward strand.
AATACGTACTGACTGTTTCTCCGCATAGAAACAACACACTCTATACTGCATCTTCGCACCACTAAGGGTTACACGTTTTGCCAAACAACTCACTCATTGCAACACTCGTAATGTGCGTTCAATCAGAACAGTCGGGTCCAAACAACGCATGTAGAGTAGGAACATTCGAGGCGGACAACATACGTCACCGTACAGCACACGGAGACTGGACAGAAGTCCAAACTGGGCATTTCAGCTCGGCGCCAAAATTACGAAAACACTGCGACCTCTATTATCGGCACTTACGCAGATAGAACTGCCCCCACTCTGTGCCGAGTATCGATCGGTGTAACGCATGGTGGGAGACGCGACGGCTTTAGCGCGAGGCTCGAAGTATGCTAGACAATAAGAGGGGGCTTTGAAGGGTACTGCTATCATCTATGTCCGCTGCACAAGCTTAAGGGGTTAGCCCCACTTGCGCTTTTGGAAAAATCGATTTTTTTTATTGCATTCTTTTGAAGTATAAGTATCTGAGAATATGTCCTGAAAATTTCAAGTCGATCCGAACAAAATTGACTGAGATATTAGCGTTGAAAAAGAAGAATCCGCGTTGAAAGAGCGTTGAAAGAGAAACTTTAAACGCGTTTTTCTCAAAATGGCATTTCTGAAGTCGATGACCAAGATTACTCGAACACTAATGAACCGATCTTCTTGAAATTTTGCAGGCTTATTTAATATATAAAAATGTAGTCTTTAATCGTTCGATTTTTTTCGTTAAAATCGAACCATTAACTTTGACTGTCCGCCATTTTGTGAAAAATGGATATTTTTTAAAATCCTTCGATTAAAGACTAGTTTATACTTATATTTGACTAAATCCATCCGCATTTTTTTTTCAGATGATCCACTTCGCCGCAATGTTGGTCACCGCAAACCGTGTATATAAAAACATTATTTCATTGACGGCCATTTGCCACTAAACAATGTAATATTTTTCAATAAAAAAATTACTGAAAGTTCTTCAAGATGTGTTCTTTACGATGGTATATTGATCGATTAAAAAAGTTTTGTAGTTTTCTTGAAAAAAATTCATTAAAAAGGCCTTTTTTGCGCTACAAGTGGGGGTAACGCCTTAAGTGGATGGTGCGCAACCTCTATTTTCGCAAATGTGATGCGAAGGTGGTCTCGCCTCTGTGCCGATAATAGAGGTTGCAGTGTACCAACGATGGCGCTGCGATCTTTCAAAGGCAATATGCTATGTATATTTCGTATGTACATAAAATATCGGATTCGATTGTAGGACAGAGACCAGCCTATCTAATCTTAAATAAGGGTCAGTGTTATAATAAAATTTAAGATTAAGTGACAGGCTAACATTTTGTCCGTGACTGCACGGAAATGCGTACTTTTTTACATTAAAAGATTATGTTTTTTTTCTTTTTCGTAATTTAGCGGAGAACATAAACGAGTATGTACTACAAAACTTGAGTCTGCAGATATGATTACATTTCTAAAGAGCTACACTTTTTTGCTTTTGAAATGGACTTTTTCTTAAAATTCTAATGTGGACATTTTGAAAACAACGCAAGTCGTTCGAAGTAGTATGCTCTCCCGACTGCTTTGAAGTGAGGTGAGAACCTCGTTTGATCACTTTGACCTCGTCGACCGTTATATTACTATATATTTGGGACTGATCAATCACGCGCTATCCCTGTTATTTGCATCTTCAGGTACACTTTATCCACTGTCTCCGCATTGGAGCTTGGTATTTGTATCCAGTCTCCATCGTGCAGCACACCAGCAACAAAACACTTGCATTCGTGTTGTTCCTCGGGCTCTCTCTCTCTCGCTCTCGCTGTACACACACACACACACATATACAGCGAATGCCAATTCATCGTAGCGTGATCTTCGAAGGGTTTTATACGTGAAAAAGGTTTTAGAAAATGATTCCGATCACTATATAATACACAACATAAATAACATGAGTATTATCAGCGTGACAGTCCGATGGTATTACCATGTACTGCACTAAATACGGGTTTGTTAACCATAATCTACAATAAACTGACTTGATTATTCACAACCGCTACAGTAGACGCGTTAGACTCGGTAAAACTCATTCTATAAATCTGTCCGTGAATATTTAAGGAATTCAAATGAGTACACGAATGTTTGTTTTCGCGAATGAAAACGTAATTTATTATCTTCCAATATCCGTACAGCGCGACGCAACGCATAGTTTGCATGAGCGACACGACCAACCCACTAGAAAGCACGGTATCATCACACTTTTGTAATTTTGTTTCCTACTTCAGACGCAAATTGTACTTTACGCTGGCGCAGAATTGCGAAACAAATGGAACCCGGTCCATCAATGTGTTGGACAACAGCAGTGGGCAAAAAGCGACGATATCGATGAAAGTGTAATATTCTTCTTTTTTCTCATCCCGAGGAAGAACTCCGAGGATACGAATTGGAAGACGCAGAGCTACGATACTTTTTCACAAATTTATCCCTAGGAATTCGAACTTCCACGAGTCGAACAGGTGCGTCGCGATCAATGTCCATTCGTGTTAACTGAAACGAAATAATGAGAAAGATGCTAGATCTGTGGGATAGTAATCATCTAAGATAAGATAGAAAGTGAATGAGAAGGAATGTTCAGCGGTCGGGTACGCCCATTAATTCGCTTCTAGGTCTTTGATGTGCCGGACGAATGACTATTCTTCCTTGTGCCCTGTCTTACAGCTTCATTTGAGCTTGTCACTCGAGCTTCTCGTGGACCGAGTATCGAAGTACGTTAGTGTCGATCTCTCGCCTCTTCGTATAATGCACACTCATAAGGTATGCCTTAGCCGTGACTCTGATCGATCACCATGGCATGCGCCAACTTCATATCTATTCGGAGAACATGCTTGGCATACGCGTAAGTGACAAATCATTGAATTGCTTCGGCAAACAAATGTTACAAGACAGGTAGACGATTCTAGGCGAGGTTACAGACGGATCTGCCGATGGTGGCTCTAAAATAGAAAATGTATAATCCACGCGAACAAGAGCGAGGTAGGGCTGAAAGAGAGCAAGATAGAGGGAGTACTATGGGAACAGCGGAGAGCCAAGGCATAACAACAGGTAACGCGCCCCCATAATTGGGCCATAATAATTTAATGGGCCAACAATGGCTGCTGTGGGGCCGAAACAACGAACGAAAACAGAGGGAGGTTGGGATTGAATGGAGTCTGTGATCGAGGTGAAGAATCCGCTGTAAGGAGGACAAAATAGAGGATGAAGGAGTGCGAGCTCCACTCGCGCGGACTTTTTTTACGCTGGTAGAGTTCTCTCCTCAGGGAGGAGCACATACGGAAAGAGCTGGTCCCCCGGAATAGCAGCTGAAATGCTGGGAGTTCAAACAGAATGCCGAGCGAATTGGGCCTCATGAGAGTGCGGGAAAAGGAGAGACGAAGATGAGATGTAAGGTGGAAAGGGAAAGAGTTAGGTAAGCGGCCAAAAAGCGAGAAACATATGCACCAAGATGAGATCAAAAGTACGAGAGAGTTTTAGCTGGCTAAAAGCTGCAAGGTGAAAGACGCTTGCGCTCGTACGATCCGCGCGCGGTCCTTCCTCTCTCTCTCTCCCTCTCTCCCACTTTCGAGCGCGCCACGACACAGGGATATAAGGTTACTTGTGGGAAAGATGTGCCTGCGTCTTATTATGGCTTGTTTTGAGCCCTACGAACTCTTTAGTACTATAATTACACGGTTATTGATAAGTCGATCAGATTTCATTCCGCCGTAGCGGGAGCTGGAGAAACTTACGCGCAGCCCTAATAGCCGCTCTCTTTCTTCCCTTTTCTTCAAATTTTCTTGCTATTATTTCTTTTCGTTTTCGTTCCCTTTACTACCCCACGGGTTAGGACTATAATGTTCCGCGACCTTGTCTCGGCAATCGTACTCCTTCTTCTGATATACGAGACACGTATGATTCTTCTACTTCTCCTACTTTAATGCACCCTCAAGCCGTTCGTGTTTTCCTAAGATACAAAACGAACCAAGCGCTGTAGTGCGAGAGTCCGTCACAACAGGGTCGTCCCTTATCCGCCCATCTACAAGAAATTGTGTGTTGGCCTCATGAGCGAGCGAATATTCGTAGATATCAAAGAGAGGTCAAATATTTGTTCGAATACGTCTATTGTTATATTGTATATTGTTTCGAATACTGAGGAAAAAAGTCCATGATTTTCACAGAATACGCCCATGGTAAAAAAGGTGATCGTAAAATTCCCTATAGTTTATTGACACCCCAATCATAATATGGGTACCCCATCATAGGTGAAAAGTGTATCTGAACATGCGATTTGGGTGGCGTGTTTAACTATCTATTATCCCCGAAATGATTATTGACTATTGTAAAACGCTTGACAATAGAGATATGGTTGATTCAGTGCTATCGCAAAATCAGTGCACAAATCCTACTGTTGTATACTGAACGTTAGGTTTTGTCTAGGCCAATCGTCTACTATTCTATTCAAGTTTATACAGTTCATATGGTTAACATTACCGTTTGTCGAGTATAATTTGTTAAAGACCTTATGGAAATTGACTATTCGCAAAAAATATGGTAATGTTTACTTATAACGAAGCCGTGAACCATTTGCAGTTGGCGCCAAATTTCTTCGAAATAAATTAATACAGCAGGTCGGGGACCGACCAATGGTAATTTAAAAAAATCATTGGGGTAGAACTCTCAGTGCATGATTTTTTTTTCGATTTATAAAATGTTCTATGTGTTTAGTAGACGGGCATTGGTGACTTGAACCAACACACCTGCGGTGTATAAAAAGTAATCGAATAACACACCAAATACGCATATTGGAGGATGTATCTTATAATATAGTACAAATCACTATAAACATCATCGCAAATCACAACCAACATTTGTTTATCGATGTACATGTATTTCAATCCTGTTCACTAAAGATCTTGAGAGCGTTCATTTTTTATAGTGTCAGAGAATATCCATTTTATGAAAATCTACTATATTATATAGCATTGAACAACCAACGTATGCTTGCAAGATTGATGGTTGCAGTTAACAAATATGCATCATTTATGCAACTGCAAATATCAATTAGGAGTACTATACTTTTGGCAGTAACTATGGCTATGAAATGTTATTGTCCATTCGAGGGAATATAAAATCTCGTTCAAGTATGGTTGAAAACACCATACATTTATCTCAGTGCATCCTCATAGGTTGCAATCCAACCGTAAAACAATAACCATTGTAAAGGATGGTAAGTGGACGTTAAAATATAAAGGTTTGCTTACTTGAAATGCGACTAAAGTAAGTAGGAGTTCTTCAATTGTTCCGACGCACATTCTCACCAGTTACCGCTCTCAGAATTCAACGAATTGTCAACGAGCCTTTCGCTACACAATGTTCAGGACGATGACAGATAATAACAATCGGGCACGAAAAAATCTGCTGATAAAATGTACTATGAAAAAGCGTAAAGAGCTATCGATTTTACAAGCAGATCAGAATTGACCGGTGTGCTGGTCTAATGGTTTCCGCGCCTACCGCTCAACCAGAACCCCGGGAGGTCGAGGGTTCAAATCCCAGGCCTGTTGTCTCGAAGCAAAATAAATACGGGCGTGAAGTAGCTCCAGCTATACACGAATGTCACGCACACGGACCGGTACGTGTGTGTACGACCCGTGGCTCGTGATTCACTTCTCGATGAAACGCGGCGTAGCTCCGAAACTGGGACCGGCCGTGTTGGTATCGGTTAGCCCGCAGTTTCCCTATGCCCATGGCAGAAATATCATGGTGATGTGATATGAAGAGGAAAGTTGGCCGCGGCCGCAAGGTAGGGAAAAATATTGGAATAAGGTGGGGGCCTGAGGGGAAGGACCCTGTACAGATGGTATAGTTCCAAAAGTATCCAAGTAGATACCAAAGAATAGAACAAAAAGAATCCCAAATTTTCAGGTCGTTTTCAAATTGCTCTATCTCCGCGGTAAGATGATTTGTCGCAGAGTTATCAGCTATCAAAGCCAAAATGACGCTTTTGACTTTGATAATCAATATCTCATGAACCCATCATCGTACAGAATGCTTGAAAAAAGTGAGCAACTTAACGCTTTGCATACTCTTTGTGGGTACTATGAACTTAGAAAGAATGCCCAAACATAAGGGTTGCGATGGTTATCTGCGGAGATATCGTAACTTTTGTAATTTGAGGCACAAACGTTATTTTTTACATTTGTTTACATCGATATCTCATATCGATTTTTGAAAATGAACGATCGATTTTTTCCTTAAAGACCATACTTTCAGCTTTCCGCAACTACTGGCCAGCTTTTGTACGATGATATGATTGGTTCATGAGATTTTGATTATCAAAGTCATCGCGACAAATCGTCATGCAGACCTCTTTCAGGGCTGAAATTAAAGGGGAAGAAACAAAGAAGAGAGATCTGATTGCGTCATTGCTATTAAAAAATTGTCCTTGTCTGGAGATTTTTTTTAAAACACCGAGCAATTCGCAAAATTTTATTTTGCAATTTTTGTTTTGATTCATGAGTAACAGGGAGTCAAAAAATTATAAGTCAGAGCTCGAAAATAAGAGATTTCAAGCTTCAAAATGCTTTATGCAAATTTTCTCCTACGGTGATTTTTCGCGGAGAAAAATTTGAAGATGATATAAAAATTTCGGAAACCTTTTTGTTCCTTCCATTTTTGTCAGTAGTGTAGATGAATGTTTCTCTACTACTTAATAGGAAAATTGATATCCCAGGCAAATTGCATGTTTTTAAAGTTTTTATTACTGAATTGTATATATTGAAAACGATAATTCGTTACCCATTTTTGGTGCGCCATAACGTATATAATGACACAATATCTTAATATTCATTTAAAGGTCTTTCAAACATCCTAAAACACAGTCGCCTGTCGTATCCCGTTTTTAGAATGACAAAATTCACGACTAATATTTATTTTTTGTATTAACATTACCTAAGTCTAGCATTGGGAAGTTTAACTAGAAAAGAGTACATGTGTTTATAAAATATGACTATAACTTTAAATATATTTTCAATATGAAAAACTATCACTCAAATGTTGTCCTAAAAACTTCAAAACAATCCCCTGATTTAACTTAAGAATCGCGCCCAATTCGTATTTCGGTTAGTAGACGTAATTTATTACGATGAACGAATCAAAAACGGTGTAAAGTTCGTCCGAATGCCGAGCTAAGCTAGCTAACGTCATGTTGTTCCGTGTGAGCGCTGCGTTTGTGGCTGGACGACGTAAGAAAGCCGCTTGATTTAACAGTCTGGTAAGTAGCTTTTCTATCATTTTATGTGATTAAATAAAAATCATTTCATACATTATTCATTCAGTTCATAAGTAAGCATGTGTGACTCTTAATTCCAGAAAGATTTCAAATGATTTACCACTGGATAAGTTTTTTTAAAATAACAATCCCCTGGGCACAGACCACCGTCATTTTATGACACAGGGGACTATTTTATTTTATAGCGTTGTCGGATATCAGTTATCTTCTGACTTCTGGGACTGCCAATATGCTTCTTCTTTTAGGTAATGATGACTTTTGGAATGACGAATGCCAGCATTTCAATTTCAGAACAGTGGAGTTTCAAGGAAAAGAACAACTTAACGTCGATGAGATTTACGCGGACTCCGAATGAAAAAAGAATCCAGACCCGATCTTAACACGCAGGATAATACTATCTTTGACTCTAGAGTAGACTGTAGAGGCGGACGTTCCGTATGATATTCCGTCCAATACCGAATACGAGAATGTTGCTGTGCCAAGTTCAATTTCAATCAGCCAATACAGCATCGGAGACTGCGGGCTAGTTAAGTCTCCTGTAAAAAAAATAAGGCCTGTAGGTATATCGGTGTAATTAATCAGATAGACAATGAGGATGGCGAATTAACTGCAAGTTTTCGAAAATTTGTGACAATAAGAGGCACATGTTCAGAGTTGATGATACTAATTTTTCTGGTATAGCTTTCGCTCAAATATTGCAAAAATTACCAAATCCAGATCTGACCCTCAAAGGGACAAGAATATTTTCTTATTTTATGTTACCTGAACCAGTTTATGAGAAATACATTAAGTTTAACGTTTAAAAAAAAACGATAAAACTGATTTCGTTGTAAGCTATGATGACAATTATTTAATTACATACTACTAAAAGTATTAGTAACAAGATGTTGATTGTGATATTTAATAGTCTAAGATGTTTGTTCTATACGAAGCAGTTTCCCGTTCCTTTATGAAGATTATTACAGGACTGACCTTGTTATTTTTTAGAGTGATAGCTTCAATAATGAACACGTTTCGAAGGCAAAAAATTTGTTTTACTAAGTTTAATTGCAGTTATGCTATACGCACTTGAGAAGATTAGGTAAAAATATGTTCGACCGATAAAAGATCACGGGGTTCAGCATTTGTTTTTAGTTTCATTTAACATTGTTTATATGTAATAAGATATGTTAAAATTTTAAGAAAAATAGACATTCGATTGATTAAATTCGATTGAAAAAAGACGTTTCCTTTTTAATTTAAACAGTCCACTGGAAGATATTACACTGCCCTGACACTAATTTTATAGAATCGTCCATAAGTTGCAAAATAAAGTGAAAATGTGTCGGCTTTTCAATGATACATGTTTTATTTATTACTGCCTTCCGTTGTATACATACTTTGTTTTAAATTTTTGCGAAAAAACACACATGGGACAGCGTTACATGGGCGATCTTCCAATCGGTAGAGAAACACCCATATAGGAGATCAGAATTACAATGGGAGAAGAGAAGGATGTTAAAAGTTTCAGAAAATGATTGGACATCTGTATGGTCTTGAATCAAAGGAGCTTTAGCCCGTTAAAAGGATTTAGAATGGTCGATATATACGTCGATAAACTGAACAGCGATATACGGCACTACCACAATAAAGTCTAAGCCCATTTGTTCCTCCGCCCGCTCTTGATATACATCCATCTCGATAAATCGATAGTGCTATTATCAAATTGAATTGTACACATCTGTATGCATATTATAATAGCGTTCAAAGGCCTCGGTGTGACGGAAGATATGCTCGGTTACTACTCCGCCGATGAACCTGCCTTTCTTTTCCTTTCTCAGTATCTTTATCCTCCTTTTTCTTCGCCCTCTCCTGTGATCCTTCTCTCACACTTGAGAAAAAGCCGTGTCTCATGTATATGTCGTAGGTATGTTGTGCGGACAATCTTATCTCGATCAACGATCGACGCACGCTTTTAATGTACACGTATACTTGCATACACGCATACATGCGATAGACACGTGTAGGAAAAGAGAGAATAACATTTGAGAGGACTACTCAAGGCTCTGCATCGATGCTGCTCTTTTTTCCGGCAGATCATCGGTATGATGGATGGATCAAGAGATTTAAAATCGAATGAAACATCGAGGAAACCGTATTGCCATCTTCGTCTTTGTTTTGTCTACCAGTGCGCGGCTGTATTTGTTACAAACTTGATTGACTGTACACCAGAGAGATTCTCTTCATTAGCTTACGTGTTGAGAACGGAATTTTGTCGTAGTTCAAACCCATTGGTTTTTTTACGTGTTCGATATTTTGTTTGGTTAGAATTTTTAGTAACATATGGAAAGGGGGTCAAGCGTTTCATTGATGAATGTTGAAAGACCTTGTTTTGTAGACTATAAATAACAAAGGGCTCGATGAGGGCTTGAGGTGTAGGTTTCCATATGCCCCCCTACGTGCTTTCGGAGAAAAAGCATCAAAATCTTAATAGTTCTGCACCGTCTCTTACGAAAAATCTTGGTTTCAGTCGCAATTGCCATATCCTTCAAAGATATAGCTGGCAATCATCCACTTAAAGATTTTAGCACCACTCACGGCTTTACGGAAGAAACGGGCCTAGACTGCCAAGATTGTAATTCGATAGCGATGTAACAAAACTCATGGAAACTTGGAAGTTTAATTGTCATTCAACATTTTCATTGGACTTCAAACAAAATCATTATTCTTCATGATTTATCAATGAAACGCTCGATTGTAAGAACTCATTCGAAATAAAATCATTTTCGCAGCAATCTATGGTCAGCGGTTATACCGAATTCACTTTCAATTTGGCCTTTTCGATATAACGCTCTTCATTAAATGATTATGAAAGTGCTCGCTCGCAAAGATAAACATGGTTGGGTCATGAAACTCGATACCGTTGTTGGAGCTGCATAGATCTCAAACCTAATCTAGTTTGAGCATTGTTTGATATAAATTGATAGCATGTCTGCAATAGCATAGAACGTCCCATACATGTATTTATAATGTTCACGAAACCCCGAATTTTCAAAAGATAGACATGGGTAAACATACAGACCTTTCGAGGTCTTCGAAGCCAATAGAAAGAAAAAGAAGAATGCGATCAATGCGGAGCGCGTCTTGGATTGTAAAAGGCTGCAGCGGATATCGGTCCATTCTCCGTTCGACGATTCAGGTCCATTCCTCTTACGACGGTGACTTGATAAAAATGTAGGAATGCGCAAAATGATGGATGCCCCGCCAGTTCGGCCACCATACTCACTATTATACGTTTCCCATACACGTATCCAACAGTGTGTTTCTACTGACCATCGAAGTATTGGCTGACGAGAGGAGCGCGCGTTCGCGACGAGATTCCTAAACTCGGCTTTCTTATCTGATCGGCGAGTACCTGTACCGCTACACCGTAGGATACTGCCGGATGAAGAAACCGGAGACACAACGTCTGTGTGCCGGGTCTATTGTCGAAACTTTTCATGAATTTATCAAGTTCATCCGATAGTGAAAGCTAGAGAAGAAACGGAAAGAAAGTTTCTTTCCCCATGAACTTGAGGACAGAGTCGAAGGTATAGGTTGTCAATAAATGACAAGTCCATTGAGACATATTTAAAAAATATTTATCAGATAGGAAACTGATAGGCGGGCATGAATTCGTCAGCTTACTTAATTTCTTATTTCCAATGTTAGGTACCTGAGTAACAGAACGTTTCTATCCACTGGTTTACCCTAACAGCCTCATTTTTATAAAACGAAGATGCTATTTTCGATTACGTTCTCCGTACTCTTGGGATTCAAACGAGGATAATAACACTGACGCTTTTTTACGATTTATATATTTGACGATGAACCCTTGGGAAAGACTTTCGTTATTATCGAGGATCTCTAACGTCTCGCGGGCACGACAGGAAAGCTCAAACTACTGGATAATTAATGAGCCTGGGAGAAAGCTACCACCCGCAGTGCGAGCTCAGGATCAAGAATCATTGTTTAAAACTAGCGCCTTCAGGGAGCTATACTCACTTTGGCTTCTAGACATTATGGTCATCCCAAATGCGTCAAATGCGAGCAGACAGCTTGCTTCGAGTCCGTTAACCATTCATCAATGCGCTCCGGGCCCAGAAATTCTTCTTTCAGGCGCCTGGGTATCGTGGCTCGTAGAATCAATATTGTGACGCAAAATTGTGTATGATACAGCACAGGTGAAATTAAACGCATAACAGTTGATAAATCACCGATTAATCGACTAATTATTTTGTGATGACTTCGGACAAAGAGAGCAATTGCCTACAAGGTGCAGAGACATTTTAAGTGCTAGGTTTGATATTTGAATCGTGGGAGCGACTATAGACGAGAGCATCTGGTAAACATTAACTAATTGTACATGTCTGCTAGCTAGTCAAACGCGAGCATCGTTATGAAAATAATGAAATTCCTCAATCTTCCTCAAAGATAGAATCAGTTTTGGTTTAAAATGATTGACTAGCGGAAAAATTTGGCACGTCAACATAACCTGTATAATATATTCAAGACAGTATTGTTGTCTAGAGCGATGTGTTGGAGGTAATTTTTAGGATGGAATAACTGTTAACATATTCCAGTTTGCTGTCTGAAATTCTTTACACGTGTTTATTGACCCTTCGGAACTATGTACAAATAAAAACATGTATTATCATGTACTTTTTTATGCTTGTTTTGTGGTTTTTGTTCAATTGGCGACCAGTGTTGTGGACGTTGCATGAATGTAAAAAAAACCAAACATATTCCTAATCTGTACGAGTGTTGTGATGTTTGGTACCAGATTCAGCAAAAAAAAATACAAAATGGCGACAGACCTTAAATATAGCAATTTTCTCTCTTCAATGTCACAATCAACCATAAATTTGCAAAATATTTTATCTTGCGTGAATTTTACAGATTTCGTTTTGTTTTCGGGCTGTTATTCTGATATAACGAGCAAAGCCCAGTACATCAGTGGTCCCGAATTCATAGAACTGTCTTGACGCACATTGTCCTAATCGCGCAGACCAATCGCTACCGTTACTTTCACAATCCTCATTGAAACATTCGGTAAATGCTGCTTTTTCAATATTATTTTCATCCCTAAAATCTCTCGTACACTTTAAATTTATGTTTCTATATTCAACTAATAGTACAGTCGTGCTGTATATATGAATCGGAAAAAATTAGAAAAAGGCTTGTTCTTTGACAGGTGATTTTTTAGGTGCCACGGGTGCTAAAACCAAGTTTGCCTACAAATTGGGGTGGAGGGTTCTTTTTTAGGGGATGAAAGGAGATGGGGGTGGATTAATGCCAAACTACAACTCCTACGAGGTCGGCACCGCGAGACAAAATGTTCAGAAAAATCCGGCCTTTAGTTTTGTCCACAGCGCTGAAGTCGTGGAAGTTCATTTTGGGGGTGAAAAAGTGGGCTGAAATTTTGAAAAATCAGTTTTAATTCAATAACTCTTTAGAAAAAAATCGTACACTTTTTGTTCAAATGGGAACGGTGTAGCCCTTGAAAAGATGCGTCGATGGACTATTCGATCAACCCTCTCCAATAATACCATCACCCCCAAAATAATTTTTGAAGAATTAACAAAAAATTGTTTATTGAATAACTCAAAAGAAATAGATTTTTCGGGGATGGTTTAAATGTACGAAATGTAGAAAATAATTTTCTCTATATTTTCGTTCCTATGGACAACCCTTGATCTTTGCTTTTTCGAACCCTTCTCAGGGGTTGAAAATTCAAAATGAAATTCTGGGAAAACTATTGACCGAACCTAAAGAGATACAAGTTTGGCGCTGTGGACAAAAATGTAGCTGAAGGTTCAAGCTACAAATTCTTCCACGGCGGGGAATTCGCGCGGTCAATAGTTTTCCCAGAATTTCCCAGTTCCCAGAAAACTAGCCTTGTCCAATAAGTCCAATAAGTCTCGCCTTGTGTGATGTCATGAGGCGACGACATAGTGCGAAAACCAGGCTCATCAGACGGCTAAAATTCGCGGTCTCAGCTCACTCAGGAATAAATGCTCGTTAGGTCTCAGCGGTCGTACTTGCCCTGACACTTGGCCAAGTCTCTTTATAATCGGCTCGGTACTTGAAGAATTCCGGTCGGATGTTCAAGCAATTGATTGATAGAGACACAGAAAGATGCCTCAGCGTTGCTTTTAATCTATACACGTGATGCACTTAGAGGGATTATGAAAAAATATGAAAATGCATCGTTCACATGTATTTATGTTCAATTGATCACAGCCATCTGATTATCGAAACTCTTCGCATTGTTGAAACGAGGAAATAACCGAGACCGAAGTTAATAGCTGAAGAACAACGACTCCCCTCTTTTCTTCAATTATGTCTTGGGACGCAAGTCGGAACCAAACTTATAATTTTCGCAATTGACGGACCATATTTAAGGGCTCTGTCAAGTAGACCTGCAAACTCATAAATACACCGGAAAAACATATCGATCGTGAAATAATTAAAACATTGCGAATTTAGCTATGGAAAATAATTATGTCCTCTCAACAACCGTCTACGATTTACAAAACTTGAGCCAGTGCATGCAGTTTTCTTGCCATGCTGGCCATGTAATTATTACATTACAACGGTTAATCGCACTAACTTATTGATTTTTGTAAAGTGAACATCTATTCACATAGTGTTCCACAATGAGATATCCGCCGATTATCGAAAGTATATGGTCCGAATATTGAGTTAAAATGTATGTCAGATGACTAGTAGGAGTACAATAAAAGAAGAACGGAAGAGAAAAAAATACTTCACGCACTTTTCCCCAAAATTGTATTATCATGTTGAATTCGTGGCGCCAATTATTTTTTATCGTTACATATTTTTTCACCCTATAACTTGAACCGTATAGTTTTGATAACGCTAGGAAAGCTAACGTTGAAACCCTGTGTAAATGTAGTCCTATAATTCTTTGTTGTAATCATAATGACTTGATTATTGAAATTATATTCATGACTTCTGTATTGGCATAATATTTTTGTATCAGTACAGTATGACAAGCAATTGACACCCACGCGTCTAACGTTTTTTTGTTGTGATAGACGTTTTATCCGAGCACTGTCCATATTATACTAGAGGCATCCCTTCGATGCGACAAAGGAACAATGGGAGGAAAATGATGTACACCGAACGATTAGGTTTCGGTATGGTAGATGCCACGGCATTGCAGAAAAGTCTACCATATACGTTTGCCTAATTCTCGTTTTTCGACTTTGTTAATATCGTTACTACAGACGACGAAAGATGCGCCAATTTTTATCATTGGTTTCATTTGATAAATCACGCCTTTGAGACGGCAAAACATTTCTTTCGAGTAAGATTCATCGAGAATTCTCAATAAGGCAATTTGTTGCTGTAATAACTCCTGAAATGAGAATGGGTGGAGATTTATATTTACAAAGATTTGCAGGAATAAGAATAGCGCACAATGAAAAACGTTAAGGTAGACATCCGGGTTGATGAATGCGAATAGGTCTCAAGCAATTAATATTCACCAACACATGTTTCTATTGACTTTTGAACTTCGCGTGCCGCTACGCATTATGATTTCGGTCCCCTCTTCACAATACTCTCTGTGTATTCGTAAATCCGATTGTCGGTAGTTCGGTCAACACTCGTCGCGATCGTTGTGCATCGTAGCTTTTGCCTTTTCGAACTAATATCAGTAGACCAACTAATATGCTGTGACCATTCTGAAAATCAGATCTGCCGGGTCCCTTGAGCTGTAGGAAAGTCGAGGTGAGAATCAAACGAACGAGAGCCTTTTGTGGCATCGTCACTGCGGAGGTTTTAATGTCACAATGATCCGGCGTGTGGAAGTGCCAAATGGAGACAGGGATATAAGATAGAAGAAAATAAACACGCATACACTAGCGTACAACTTCGGACACGCAACGGTGAACATAGAGATATTTTTTGGAGAAAAAAAAGGGAGAGCTTGGAGAAAAGTAAAACGCGAGAAGGAACGAGATACATTGAACCGTCGATGGCGAGAACGAGGCGAGAGAGAACGAAATAAAGGGAGAGGGTAGTCAGGGGGGTTGAACGACGAGATGAAAGAGGCCGACCGGCTTTGCTCCCACGCCTCTAGCCCTCGTGTTCCCGCGACAATGGAGCCTCGTGATCTGTCTTTTACTCCGCTTTCATGTTGATGCCTCGGTGTGTGTATATATATCTATAACATTTCTTCGTCTTTGCCCCTCCGACGTACGCTCCAAAGCGGCGCGTACAGAAATCTGTCGGCCACCCGCTGTCCGAGTTGTGACTCGATTTGGCGCAACCCTGCCAGCTTTTTCGACGCAATGTTCTCCCGGCCTCTCCTTCCTCCACGAAGATTTAACCTCAATTTTACTATGCGCCCGGATCATCTTGTTCCCTTGCATTTTTTAACACTTCATAGGCACCGACACCCTACGGGAAAATATTTTCGATGTAATCTGATGTCTCCAATCCTGCGGTAGCCAAGTCAGCCTCTCGTCACTCTGGCTGAATGTATGTTTTTGCTTTAAACTCAATAACCTTGAAAGTTCTTTGTCCATTCGGCGAAGCTACAATTTAAAAGAAGGGCCATCCCGACAATTGTTCCGTAATGTCATCACGCGAAAAGAATCAAAAGAAAAGTCGGACATTTCACTTGACGTGGTTGAACGAAACTCATGTCACGCCCGGCATACAGATACGAAGGGCATCATCGGAAGGAGAAAAAAAACCGCGCGCGCCGGAAAGGTACTTTACCGCAGCTTATTTTACGTCTGTCGTACCGCAGAGATGGTTGATCCCATCCATGGCATGATCATCTCTGGATATGCTCGATAAAGGCGAAAGATGCGAGCTCTATTGCAAGCAGAGAATCTGACGAACTTGACCCTTGCTCTCTGACAGCATACCCGTTCCTTGATCTAATTGTTACCCGTGTCCCGACTTGGCCTATCCATTTTCCATCCTAGCCTCCTAGATTCCATATCTAGCCACCTAGAATTAAATATGAACTCGCGAGATCTAAGAGAGTGATGCTACTCCCATTGGTAACCGTCAATTCATCATTCATCTTTCCATAAGCTTCATATCATCTGAAAGCCGGGCCCACTCACGAAATGGCCGTTGTCATCGACATTTGAGAAAGTGCCTTTTCCAGATCACCTTCAACGCTGGTCATTGAAAACTTGAGTAAATATAATCTGCATCAATGCGTTTTTGTCTTGACTGCCTTATCCGTGCATTGTTTATGAACTTGAGTGTTGTTGGTATAAAGCGCGTGCCAGCGAGTTCACACGTAGGCTGTATCGTATACCTTGTTAGGTCGAAAATGCTCTCGGTCCGTTAAATCCATTAGATGACTAGTATCACGATACAAATTTGAGGCCAGGCCACTCGATCCTTCGGCTTTTGACGTCCCTTGACGTTCGAAAGTCATCGGAGAAACGGCAGCGAAGAATTTCTCGTCGAGCTGTCTGTATATGAGGCGTGTGCTGCGGGAAGAGATAGAGAAAGCGATCGACCAGAGAATAAAGGAATCTACATTTTGACCTCGCGGCAAGGACAATCACCGGTACACGTATATACACTCTATTCAAGATTGAAGTTCGTTCCATGAATATCCAACACTATAACCGAAAGTATATCCGTTTATATGATCCTTTTAGTAAATTAGTCGTACTAATTAATCACCCTGGATGTAAACAACGACCTGCTCCCACTCGGCACATTCGGTCAACAGCAAACCTGTTGACAGTGAAGTTCACGTGGGTCTGAGAAGGATAGTGGAAGATGGCGATTATTTTCGGCATGCCGGAACAGGATAGAAGATGAAGACTCGAGAGTATCACGGGCACTGCGGGACTTAAACATTCCCGACTTCATTCGAGCCTGCCGATGATGACGTGGTCCGACAGGCAGAGCACGCATCAACATGAGCAACTAGTGTGAGAGAATTCCCGTCTCCGGCGCGTCATGAGAGTCGCAGGATAAGCCTCGAGCGATACCGTAGAATTCTCTATCCCCCGCACCCCGACCCCTCACCTTTCTCTCTTTTACTCCCGTGATCGTGTCATATTGACCTCGTCTATCTTGAGGGAATAAAGACAAACCAGGGAGCATGCTGAACGATTCTCATCTCACTCTGATATCCACTATCCTGCTCATCGTCCTCTTTGGAACTTGTTGCGCTTCATCCTCTTCTCATGCTCTCTCATTCCTCATCCTCACTCCCGTGAATCTTAATCCTCCGTGTGATTGCATGCCCGATACCAGCTGGACGCTCACGTGGAAGGAAAGAGACGCGAAGGGAAAAAGACGCCCGTCGCGCGCGTATGCGAGTTTGACGGACCGTAAACCCTTTACCAGCTGCGCGGGGGTCCCCCCCTCACCGATCCTTTCTCTCCCTCCTTACCTGTTTTCTTCCTTTTCTTCTTCCGCCTTATACGACATGCCCCGTGATCGCGAGAGTTATTTCGACCGTTTGTTCGAGCAAGCGAATGGAACGATTGTGGAATCTATGTATTATGCACGAAGCGCACGGAATCTTCGAATGTTTACTCTTACGAATTAATTATCAAGCAAGCAAAGAATTAAGACTATCTTGGGAGATAGTAACTAGATAGTGACTGCCAAACATCATTATGGTAATGGCTCAAATGTTCTAATTCTCTTTCAGTCATGTGGGAAAGTGTTTTTCGAAAGCCGTGCTCTGGGAGCGGCTTTATTTTGTGGAGACATCTTTTCAGATTCTTCTTCTAGTCACCTCAGAGCTTCTTTGATAGAATTATGTCACAGTAGAATTGCAATTGAATATGCTTCTTCAAGCAGTTTACATTCTGGTAGAAACATGACAAAGTGTCGAGCAGGATTGTGAACGCGGCATACAATCGCTGGAATCAGTTACAAAAAAAAATTATTCACTCACACGAATACGATAGTATGAATAGCCTAACGCCGATATGTGTGTATGTGTGACTGCTGGTGTATACTGTAGGCAGGTCCATTTATAAAGAAAGGGAAAGAGAGAGAGAAAGAGTTAGATTGTAGCATGCAAATGCAGCAAGTCGCCACAATCCGTGATTGCCATATCACTGATGGTCGCGTGGATTGGTCGGATGGCGGAAGATCTGCGAACGATTAAGTAAGCTAGAAGGGTCCGAGGGGCTTGAGCTGGGCATCGCGGGAATGACTCTGGAAGGCAGTCATTAGCGGGTTGTCACGGGTTTTACTAATAGGCAGCGGACAAGTGAAGATGTCGGGGACTCTTCGGTCTCTTTCTATGCTCACTCGTTGCTGCGATGATATGACGGGCCAGCATTGCGGCTCCTTTGAGGACCGGCATGATGATCCCTCGATTCGTTCGAGCTCGCAGGGACAACCACCATGAAAAAAAAGAGAGGGTCAGAGAACGACAGAGCTAAAGAAAGGTGGAATCTTGTTCTTCTTCGGCTCCATCTCGCAATGCCGTTTCTCCCATAGAAGCATCGTTGTCACTGATGCCAGTTGGAAACTCTATACACCAATACATGCAGCTTATTCACTGCCGCTTTCAGTTCTTTCAGTACTGTAACGATGCAAGTCACTCTAATTATCGTAATCTTTGGTCGTACGCGCTAATAAAATAATACATCGATCGATCGATCGAGCCCGCTCCATTCTCATTCACCCATTAGTTTCATGCTTCAACGATGACCAAATGTATTGTGAACAATGGAAAACCGATCGACCGGGTTTTGTCTAAAACCAACTCATGTATGATCGTTCCATAGTCTTTCACAATCAGTGATGTAATTCTAAAAATCGTCGGAAAAGTCTTTTATCCCGCTCTGCGGAAGACAGATTGGAAAGATGGTAGTTTGTACGTTCACGATCGTAGACAATTTTCGCCTTGATCTTCTTGATTTTTTTTATTTCACACGGCATATACTCGGGCAGAGAAAGAGAGACGGAAAATATAGCCGCATGATGACAAATGAACTGTTTACTGAAAATCCCGGCAGCCGCAGCACCATATTACAGGTTATCTGGTATCTTGTCGTCCATTAGGTCTTGGTTTTTTTCCTTCGACCGTTTATACAACATCGTTCGACTGCCTATCTTGCACTACCGATCTTTCCGATTCTTTCATGTCGCTCGTTCTCTCGCGTCTTCACTCCAACGTGGGTATTCCGTGCATATATACCGCCTTGGCCAAAAGTATCAGGCATCTACATTTTTTCACGTTGGTAGCGTTTTCTCTCTCGAATTACTGCCCTTGGATTCATTGACTCCAAGTTTCTGAAGACAAAGTTGTATCCACCGAGGAGAATACTCGAAAAGAAACAATGAAGGGTGTCGCTTGTATGAATACCCCTTTAAGGGACACTACCAGCTTGTAACCCCGAAAAATGCCAAATATCGAGAAAAAAATTGGATTCCAAGTCGATAGAGTGAAAATTCTTTTTAGCCGATTTTATTTTACATATCTACAAACATCTTTAAAATTTGTTCACAAAATGTTATAACAAAGTGACGGCGCTGAAGCTGGATGAAGAATGACCTTTGTTTGATAGTGTCCTGCAGCTGGCAAGAGTTATAATCCAATTTTTTTACTCGCAACGAAAATTCGAAATACCTCGAGTTCTAGATCGAATTTGCCTTCGAAGTACGGGAAAACGAAAAATATCGAACTTTGAAAAAAGGTGCATGTCTGAAAAAAATTGTATTCGGTAAAACAATCGCTGAAAATATTTTTTTCGCAAAAAGTTTTCAACATATCAACAATCCTGTACGCACTTCAATGTAAAATGATGTTATATGGTTAGAAAAAATGTAACTCCATCGATGAAGAATTGGCGACGTAGGTAAGGGGGGTGTACACAAATTACGTAACGCACTTTGGGGAGGGGGCGATCCGGCCAGGCGTTACGGCTTACCTACATGGGGGAGGGGGGGGGGGTGGCAAGGTTTGCGTTACGTCACGATTTTAGAACTGCCAGAAATAGCAAGATTTCTGCACGTTCAAGTATTTCATCTAAAACTCGCGCGCAATTTTACCGCCGAAAATGGACAGCTTTCTATACCAAATGTCAGTTGAGGACGGAAGTCACTGTGAAAAAACTTGCAGAGTAGCTTCCCTTCTCTTCCCCTTTCACCACGCCAAATTTGAAGAATTTTTTTTTGTAAAGTCATTCTTGAAAGTACATATATTCAAAAACATGTTGGCGAAATTTTTAGTCACAAGTCCACAAATTAACGGCGTTACAGTCACTTTAGTGGGAACAGGTAGTGCGACCGGTAAGTGCCTTCATTTCCCACAGGTGTGGCATCGTTCACAATAGATAAAGTGCAGGCTCTTATTATCTTGTGAAATCTAATGAAGATGAAGAACCGCCATATCGCCCGAGACTAGATACTTTAACGTAAGTATCAATATTCTAGAAAAACAACTTTATATCAAGAAAAACGGAACGAAAACTTTGAAGGCGTTTATCTCGAAACTACTTTTTTCGACCTTGTTCCAGCGAATACTCAAAAACTTATTAAACGATATTCCATTTTTTGGACATTTTTGTACCCGCAGTAGCTAAGTTTGTGCGTAGGTGATTTTTTAAATTTTGATAATTTCTATGTTCAAAGACTGCTTGAAGACAAAAAAGGGCCTTGAGAATAGACAAAAATGTCCAAACCGTGGGCATTTTGTACAGAAAAAAAAACAAAAATTATAAAACGGCTACGCATAACGATAGCTACATTTGTATAGATATCGATAAATTTTCGACGTTTCATTTACAGATAATCATTCATAAAGAATGATCATGATGGGACAAGGAAGAGAATTTTGTTTTCGTCGTCAAATCAAGACATATGTCTCGGTAAATTTTGTAGTTTTTTTGATCAAAGTTCCCGACTAGAAATGCTGCTACGGGACAGACTAGGGCTGCATCCGGCATACCGTATTCCGTACCGCGGGATGGTACAGGCTGCCGGACAGAGCTTCACCGGGCGTGAAACGCTTTTTTTAATCTGGCCATGACGCGGATGCCGGTAACGTAACTGATCCGTATACCTTTTCAGGATCTGATCCGTTTGCCGTATCTATGCCTGAAATGAAAAAAAAATCCAAAAGTTACGAATAAAAAAAATTCTGGTAGTATTTTTTGTTTCCGTATGCATTCTTTATGATCGTGCCTATATGATAATTGGAATAAAACGTATCCTGCGTCGTTGAAGTTTGTTCCTTCCCCTCGGAATTGAACCTACGTCTTCTAATTCTAGAGCAGAGCGCGCTACCTATTTAGCCATTCCAACATTTGTGTAAACCTGCTTTTTTTCTTTGCATATTTTTATCATTCTAATTCTATTCTAAAGAATGTGAATAATTCTAAAAAATGTCATTGATTTTATTCATGGAGTTGAAGGTTGCATCGCTGCAATGCAACAATAATTCTTTTTTTATCGGATTTTTTTCTGCCTATTTAGGCTGTGAAAATAATTCACGCGTTTTTACATATTCTCATTAAAGTGTTACGACCGGAATTTGCAAAAAAGGCTTCTGATGATGATTTTGTAAAAAAGAAATTAAGCTGTGCCAATAAAATTTAATTCGATTGATATGATTGATTACTTTTTGATAACGATAAAAATGAACGAATGAAAAGGGAAAAAAGCGTTGCATTCCCACGATGCAAACTTCAAATTTATTTTGATTCGTTCTTTGTATCTTGATTTGATGATGACGACGTCCGCATGGACACCATATTACTTTTATTAGAATCTTGCCGAAAATTATGCACGCAGCAACTCAGTTGGTTACTTTGATGGCCCCGAATAAGGTTATCCGGTAGACATGCGGCGCAAATCAGACATACACTTCGAAGTGCATGGCGGATCGGCACCGGATGTCTACTGGATTAGCCAACCTCGGAGCACGGATGGGAAAAGGAAAATCGATCAGGCCTTCGACAGGTAACCTTAACAGAGTCATGTGAGGGACGCATTGCGGGTAGTCTGATGTGGGCCTGATTAATGCTGCCTATTTACATTGGTATCTGGGTACTACTGATCCGGCAGACATACGGCGCCGATCAGGCACGGACTTCGGCGCCCTAAGAAGGTCCAGGCAAGATTACCTGATTCAGGACTGATCAGTTTGTCTGTATTACATCCGTTCTACGGATTCACTGATCCAGTAATATCCAGGACAGATCAGACGGGCGCTTCTACGGTATTCCGGACCGTATCTTTAAACCTGCCTGATCAGTGATCCGGCTGCCGGAACAACATTTCCAGTCAGGTTATTATAAAACTAGATGAATATATACTTAATAAATGAGTATAAACCCGATCCTTTCATAATTAGTTATGTATATGGAAAAAATCGCAATTGTTGACGACAAAGCACCCGTTACGTAACAGAATAGAGGCGGGATGGGGGTCCGGCCCTTTTTCTAATTCTAATTTGTGCACGCCCCCCAATGTTGTCGGTCGAAGGACACTATCAGACAAAATTAACTCACTACAAAATGTAGTGAAGAAAATTGTGAAGATACTCGACGATACTCGAATACTCGAAGCTATGTGGAATGAAGGCCACCGAACGAAGTTATCGTATTGTTAACTGAATATCCATCAAAAATCGTCGATATTCAGCTGTTCTAAGGGGACCGGACTAGTTAGTCTCCCTTGAGGCTTTTCTTCCACATCGTTAGTTTGTGATCATCGCTCAGTGGAAACACACAAAAGCGTGGAATTTTTGCTCGTTAACTTTGGAATTTTATGCGTTTCTGTTGAAAAAAAACGTGTACTAAATCTCAGAACCCAAACAAACTCAGACTGTTCTGAAATTTCAGAACAGTCGACTATTTGGATTCGGAGATAATGGGTTTTAAAATTGCAACTTTTACCACTGCCGGGCCTACATTACAATTTAGACCAAAAAAAATTCCGTAGAAAATATTTGTCCCCTATGATAAGAAGACATATGGCAACACCGCATCGTTCTACGTATTCAATGACGTAAGTTTGCGCGGCATATTTAAAATAACACTGCACGAAATTTTTAATTGGAAGTAATTTTTAATCGAACAAAGCTTTCAATTAGTTATGAATTAGCCAATACTTTTATTTGTTAATGGAGATAACATAAACAATATAAAATATTGATATTCGTAACGCAAATATTTTTTTATGATAAAACTTTTTAACTTTAGGATTACCATAACTATTATTTTTTCTCGAAATATCTAACAATACTGTTTTGAATTATTCTGTCTTTACTGAACGTTTTAAGCAAAACTGAATAATAAAGGCAATCCAAACTTTTTTTCACTCTTTCCCTAACTAGTTTGCTATCTAAACATAATTGTTTTCAAAATTTATAAACACAATAGAATGGTACGACGAATTATGTGACCTGATTTCCGGTCAATGCAGACCCTGCAGTGTTAAAAGTTGCAATTTCAATACGCATTATCTCCCAATCTAAATAGTCGACTGTTCGGAAATTTCACTGGAACATGCATAATCATATGAACAATGTCTGGTTAAAATTTGAACAAAATCCATAGAATTCAAGAGCGCGCGCTCGTTCTACCTCAAAGTTTGTTTGGGTTACATAAATACATTTAAAAAATTTGTTTATGTATTTCGAAAGTGTATTTATTAAGTATAACAACTTTTATATAAATATCTATACTATAAACCTATCAAACAAATTCATGAAGATTGCATTTTTTAGCGTCCAAAATGAGAAGACCCCTTAAGAATATGTTTGGTTTTTTTTTCACTTTCTTACAACGTCCACAAGACTGGTCGCCCATCAGAGGCGTTTTCCGCGCACCGTTCTAAACAAACGTTCAAATGTACGTGATAATATATTTTTGTATTGTTATTTTTTCCTTATTTGTACATATCCTTTAGGGATCAATAAACACGAGTATTTTTTCTTGCAATTAGTTATTTTTTAAGTTTTACTATTCTCAAATTCACCTCCAAAGCAGCGCTTTAGACAACAATACTGCCTTAAAACATTTCATAACGTGATTACTTGTTCTCAACATTCATAGAGAGAATCGTAACTTCGTATTTTAAAGTTACTCTTTTAGCGATTTAATCCACAATGGATGGTTTAATCAATTAGTTTTCGTATGCGCTTTCATACTGCTCAAGGGAAAGTCATCACTCGGTTCTAATGGTACTGCTAAAAGAGTGTGCATTGCGGAGACCAATGGAACAGCTTGAGGAGAGACCACGGACTGTTGGAAAATGGAGAGCGATATGTTTTTTAGTGTTGATGTTAAATAAAAATCAATAAAGCAGAGCTGTACCTACCTGCCTGTCCTTCCAAAGAAAATCAACACCCGTGGAATCTCGGAGAAAGGAGAGGTTTCTTTGCAAAAGGAGTGAGATCACATGCACAGAGCAGCTATAATTCTAGACGGAGATCGTTGCTGAGGAGTAAGTTTCGTCATCAATGATTGGCACTCTAAAGAATTTTCGGCCTTTGACTATTCTGCCGACATAGATTATAGTAAGGATCAACTGGTGTGCTCTGATGACGGAAAAATCAGTCCTTTTTACGGACTATTTCTCCTCAAAACGGTTATCCTGACCAATGAAAGAATGCTCAACAAACGATTCGACAAGTAGAAGGGTCTTTTTTGAACGAGTTCCAAAGCTTCTAGAAGCGTGAGAAGAACTAGAAGCTTTGAAATCTTCTAGGAGATTTAGAAATTTTAGAACTTTAGAAAGATCTAGAAATGTTCTAGAAGCTTGAACTAAATTAACCCTTTGGTTAAAAATTTAGATAAATTTTAACTCTGGTTAAAGTGATTTTATAATTATTTTTCGTGAAGCTAAGCCATTCGAAAGTGACTGAAAGTTTGGGAAAGTTTTAAGGCGTTACCCCCACTTGTAGCGCAAAAAAAGGCCTTTTTCATGAATTTTTTTACAGTAAACTACAAATCTTTTTCAATCGATCAATATACCATCTTAAAGAACACATCTTGAAGGACTTTCAGTAATTTTTTAATTGAAAAATATTACATTGTTTAGTGGCAAATGGTCGTCAATGAAATAATGTTTTTATATACACGGTTTGCGGTGACCAACATTGCGGCGAAGTGGATCATCTGAAAAAAAATGCGGATGGATTTAGTCAAATATAAGTATAAACTAGTCTTTAATCGAAGGATTTTAAAAAATATTCGTTTTTCACAAAATGGCGGACAGTCAAAGTTAATGGTTCGATTTTAACGAAAAAAAACGGCCGTTTTTTGGCCATAAAACGGCCATTTTTTTCGAAAAAAAATCGAACGATTAAAGACTATATTTTTATGTATTAAATAAGCCTGCAAAATTTCAAGAAGATCGGTTCATTAGTGTTCGAGTAATCTTGGTCACCGACTTCAGAAATGCCATTTTGAGAAAAACGCGTTTAAAGTTTCTCTTTCAACCCTCTTTCAACGCTCATATCTCAGTCAATTTTGTTCGGATCGACTTGAAATTTTCAGGACATATTCTCAGATACTTATGCTTCAAAAAAATGCAATAAGAAAAATCGATTTTTTCAAAATCGCAAGTGGGGGTAACCCCTTAATAATCCTTTAACTTTTAAGGCTAGTGTATATGTGTATGTGTGCGCATAAATATGTATCAAGGAGAATTGCAGTACCATAACGCCATGTCATTACAACAACAAAATTCACACGCCGAAAACCGCGCCATGCACTTGTAATACAGTAAACAGGCTTTTACTGGCAACTTACAAACTTCCGTGTATTGGCGAAATTATTCTTTTTAACGTCTTTTATGGAGCGTAAAAATGTTTGCCATCAATACTTTTCTCAATATGTTATTTAATAGACGACAACAATTTACTGATGAGACTTTGGGTTGATCGTGCGATGCCATGATATGTTCATAAATAATTACAGCGTAACGTATTTTGTGCGCGAAGAAACGGATTTCGCTATGAGAATGACAGCAGATGGAAATAAACGTGACCAGAGTGGCGTGCGTTGCGTGGTTATAGAGTGTTGGGCGCGGGATGTGCTGAGGTACGTACATACAAAAAGGGAAATAGAGCGCAGCGAGGTATGGCAGGGTTTCGTTTGCTGCAGGACTCACCGAATAACAGCTTCGAATAACGGCAGAAGGGTTGCAGGCGAGTTATACGCGAATGGTACATATGTTGCGATCTTTGTCGCCAATAGTTGGCCAACAGACGCCAATTTTCTTCTTTTCATCGGCATACGCACGAACCTCACTACAATTACGATTCATAGAAATGTAATGAGAGCGGGCCGAAAAGACGAAGAATACGACGGAAAGAAAATTGGTAGAAGAGTTGGAGTAAATAGCTAGTGAGTGGGAGAAAAGAAGCGTCGAAATAGCAGCGAAAGAAAAATAAAAAGGCAGAATCGGATCGAGAAAGAAGAGATAATCGGAAATAGTTGCAAATGAAAAAGATAAGAATTGAAAGAGAGAAAAACATGAAAGAACACTGAAATGACGACTAGTGATAACGAAGATGTACCAAAGAGCGGTGAGATCGGTACAATTTAGCCGTTTCATTAGAATTCATTCGATATCACTCGATGAAACCGTACTCAATCTTATGTCTTGGAAAAGTAAGACCAAGACCAAGTCTCTAACTTGCTGCTCTGACAGTCGAAAAACAAGTCCCACATGACTGAAGACTACAACCTGTTCATGAGTGTCGAAGTTTCGGTGATGATCGTTTATTATAATGATAGCGCGTTCGATACGACTCTAGCTTGATTGACGCACACGTCTTTCAACAAATATGCAGTATCCAAGTACTGTATATAGGTAATGATTATTGGTGGCCCATTTTTGCGTGCGCGTGCGCAATTGAAGACGCTGAGATGAGCGAACGATCATTGTACACGAACGCTCAACATTGCTGCTGAAAGACCGGCTATTTGGCGACAGAAGCCAAAGGATAGTCTACATCGGTAAAGTAGCATCGAACATACCGACCACGTGTATACACGATCGAGACAGATCACTAGGGTGGATAGAGTTCGAGCCTGGGGTGTGAAACGTCCTCATTACACCAATTACCGGAGCTACTCCCTATTCCGCTATTATCAAATTCTCCCTCCGGTCGCTATACCAATGACTATAATAACACGTTAGGGTGTTGCCAGCTCTTTCTTCACTGGCAGGCTGCACAAATTAGCCGGCTGTTAACAATAATGCGACAACGCCTACGGCTTTACTGTGCCTCTTACACCTTTCGTTCATTTTTCATTCTACACCCAATACGTGCCTTCGCGTGCGACTTTGTTGTATGCACAGTATTTGTATCTATCTAACCATCCCGGTTATTCTACTCTTACGTCCTTCTGGAACCTATTTGCTTCCTCATTATGGAACCTTTGTTATCGCGGAAAAAATGTGATATTATTGGAAATATATTTGACATGATAAAAAATATCGAAAAAACGTCCCAAGGTGTGTGCGTATTTGGGTCATTTCTTGTGGATGCTCTAAAGATGCCCGAGTAGAAATCTTGCTCCGGCTACAAGAAATACCTGATTAGGTATCCTGATTTCCTTTTCCGGCCTTGGTCAGGTTTTTTTAATCAAGCCCTAATCATTTTTGAAACGCAATCCCTGACTTCGGCCTGATCAGGGTAAAAAATCAAGGCCTGATCAGGCTACAAAATCAAGGCCTGACATGCAGTTCCAAGCGAGAAGTTCGCTGTTGCTTCGGAAACCATCATCTCTTTACATTCTCCATTGTACTGCCAACAAATTTTTTAATTTAAATTGGATCTATCTAAATCAAATAGGTTTTTTCCTTGTCTCACGGCCTACTACGATCCTATTTGCTTCAAATATATTTTTTAGAATATAGAATATGGACAAGAATATTTCAGAAATCCAAAATAAAATGAAATACTTAATTTCGACTTCTACCACAATGATTTTGTATCATAATTCGTCAGTCCGTGGCCTTCTGAAGTGTTCTTTTTCGAAGAAAATATTTCGCTGCCTCCACGTGGAATCGAACCTACAACCTACCTACCTATAGCTACGCACGCTGCCCATACGCTGCCGAGTATTTGTAGCATCTTAGTCGCAGATATGGCATATATAAGAGACTACATGAATTCCTATAATTATTTGTCGTATCACATAAACTACATGCATTAGTCAATATCATTTGTATAATTAGAGAGTTTTATCGAATATCGTGCTATAGATTTTTCAAACATAATCCATATATATGTATATGATTCCTCTCTCTTTCCCCTCTCTATCCCCTTCCCCGTCTATGTATTCATTGCATTAAAGTCAGACCTTCAATTCAAGCAAATAGAAAAATGTTTGTCTCTACAAAAATTCTATTTAATTTAAATAACAAAAAAAATTAAACAGATACATTCAGTGGATTTAACCAAATTGTTATTTGAAGAGATGAAACCGAATCGCAGATGTATTAGGAATAAATAAAATATTAGGAATAATAAAAAATGTATGCATAAAGTGGACAATATGACTCGACATTTTGACGACGATATATAGTTCGTCCGATGTTTGACAAGGAGCTAGACATGTGAAAGGCGCCAAACTGTATATTACTTGACTATTGCGTGCAGCTAGCCAGATCAGGCGGAATGATGTAACCCGTAAGTCCAGTTGCCTGAACATCGCCTGAAGGTAGCCGGATCAGACGAATGTATGCAAGACGTAAAGCCGGGAGTCTGACTATCGCCGCAAACCAGCCGGATCAGGCTAATCGAGGCGCACCGTAAGTAAAGCCTCCGTACTACAGCGTGATCAGGCCCGGATCGAATGTCAGGCTGACAATATTTCTACTCGGGTGGAATTTTCCCGCACTAATCGCAGACAATGAAACATTTGCATCTTTAGCTACGGTGGAGCCAAAATATGGACAGATTTTACGTCGTTTGAAGACTGAATTTTCTTGCATCAAAAAAAGGCAAAGAAAATTCATATTATCAGGCATCAAGCAGCCAAATACACTAGACGCAACAAGTGAAGGATCTTTTTTTCGCCAAAATATCGACTTTTTTTAACACCTATGATAAATGGTCGTAGAACATTTTTTATGAATATATTGAGGCTTGTTCTTCGTCATCGGAAAACATGGTTGAAAAAATGACGCATTTTTGTTATATAGAGTTGGTGTACGTTAAGCGACAAAAAGCAGAATTTGAACAAAATTGCGCAACTGCAAGATTGTGCAAGGGGCTAGGATGTTTTTCTTTCTGAAAAAAACTGTTGAGGCAGTCTGAAGAATCGTCCATTCTGATCCAGATTTATTTTTCAGCGAGCTATGTACGGCTTTTCTTACAAAGTTTTTTTTAAACAATATGGATTCTTCGTTTATCGTTCGCAAGCAGTGAGAATTTCATATTTTCAGGTACCGAAATTCCAAAAATGTGAAACTTTGTCCAGCGCTGGAAGGCAATGAAAAATCCATCTTTTTAAGAATCTAAAAGTAAAAAATATGCTCTGTCCTATTTGATGGATGAATATCAATAATAAAGTATGTCGGAAACCGAGATAGCGTATTGATGCCATGCACGGAAAAACAATCGATGGAAGGCTCCGAAGTAAAATGCGAATATCCCGTAAATGGTATCTTCCAATCCGAATAAATAAATGAAATTATTTTATTTAAATGAATTCAAATTTGAATATTATTCTGTCTCCGATCCAGAAACTACGTCTATTATTCATGGTTTACAACACTCATGGTTTTATACACTGAACATGCCGTTGAGTACACATTGACTGGATTTTAACAAGAAGTGATTTAGAAAAAAATCATTTCTTTAAAACAGAAAAGTGGAAAACATGCGCGAATTAGTGAAAAATCTGCCCCATATTCTTATTTTCTTCAAAATATTTGCAAATCTTTTCAAATAATAATGTTAAGAAAAGTGAAATTGCCGGAGCTTTGAGTGACCCTGAGGTAATAAAAACTTCATGTGCCAGTTTTTTTTTCACCATAGCCGCCATACATGGTCCATTCGAATAATCGAGGTAATAAGAGCATCTGCTGCCAATGCGACATCCTAATGGTTCAGAATCACCAGATTCGAACATCAGACAGACTGTGGGCTAAATCTGGATGAAATGGGAGCCGAACTTTCCCGTACCATTGACACTCTGATAAGTTTAATTAATATTAAAGACTTGTTAACTGCACAGGAATAAAAAAAAGATCGCGGTCATACTTGTAAAATAATTAAATTCCCCTTCGCGTGAGGACTCCACATACTCCAATCATATGCATGAATTTTTTTTATATCGTCGGTTGAGCAAACATTGTGCAGATTTGTGAATATAAGTCCATCAGTATTCTTTCCTTTTTCGATATTTTAACGAACCATTTAAGTACATCTAAACAAACAGCTATTATGGAAGAAAACTGGCGAATCGAGTTTCTAATTTTAGTTTTATTGAAATTAATTTCTGAAAGTATGTGTAAAGGTTTTAAAAAAATAACGTTAATGAACTGATTTTGGGTACTCGGGATGAGTTGTTTTACTTTAAAAAAAATAAAAATCTTTTATACAAGGTGTACTAGCTGCAAGAATAATATATTTCCATGAGATTAATTTCCAAATTTGACGATGTTTTGAAAAAGTTTGACGGGTATCTCTGAATACCCTACTAATGTATGGAGGATGTGAGTGCAAAATGTGACCGCGTCCGGTGGAATCGGACAATATGGGTTCGATATCGTTACGCGCGATGCTCTGTGCTTTATCGGCAATATCAACATATGTCCAACGGGACCAGTAACGAAACCGTCATTCTTCTTTCTGAGCGGGTAAGTGTGTCACGCAGACGGCCCGCTTGACTATACAATCCTGCGCAGGTACGCTAATAATGTACAAAAATAATCCGTCTGTTATTTTAATATACGCATGCTCATGCACATGCGAAAAAATCTTTATGAAAACGTCGCACCTAAAATTACAAAATTCAATTTCTTTTATTTCCTTATTATCCCAAAATATATCGAACACGATACAGACTTCTCAATTATTTATTGATAGGTATTTTTGTACATAGTCCATACAGATTTGCCAAGACCAACAGCACTGACTCATCCTAGTCACTTCGGTGACTCGACTATAATAGTTGTTAAATAATCTTAACCGATCCCTAAACGATTTTTCGTAACTATAAACCATCAATAAACGTCTGCGTAGATCGTGAAAGGCTTTTCGCCCGCTATTTTCAGTACTTGGACGAAATCTCGCTTCACGTTGCATTCAACAGAGCGCGCGGGGCATTAATGAGTATATACACAGTGGATCTTTAAGGGGTTACCCCCACTTGCGATTTTGAAAAAATCGATTTTTTTTATTGCATTTTTTTGAAGTATAAGTATCTGAGAATATGTCCTGAAAATTTCAAGTCAATCCGAACAAAATTGACTGAGATATGAGCGTTGAAAGAGAAACTTTAAACGCGTTTTTCTCAAAATGGCATTTCTGAAGTCGTTGACCAAGATTACTCGAACACTAATGAACCGATCTTCTTGAAATTTTGCAGGCTTATTTAATACATAAAAATGTAGTCTTTAATCGTTCAATTTTTTTTTTCGAAAAAATGCCCGTTTTGTAGCCAAAAAACGGCCGTTTTTTTTTCGTTAAAATCGAACCATTAACTTTGACCGTCCGCCATTTTGTGAAAAATGAAAATTTTTAAAAATCCTTCGATTAAAGACTAGTTTATATTTATATTTGACTAAATCCATCCGCATTTTTTTTTCACATGATCCACTTCGCCGCAATGTTGGTCACCGCAAACCGTGTATATAAAAACATTATTTCATTGACGGCCATTTGCCACTAAACAATGTAATATTTTTCGATAAAAAAATTACTGAAAGTCCTTCAAGATGTGTTCTTTAAGATGGTATATCGATCGATTAAAAAAGTTTTGTAGTTGTCTTTAAAAAAATTCATGAAAAAGGCCTTTTTCGCGCTACAAGTGGGGGTAACGCCTTAAGCAGTGCGAGTGCACAAGTAAACATGCGACCGAATATGAGCACGTATAACGCTGTTATTCCAAATGACTGAGTACGGAGTAAAAGACGTTGCCGCGTCAATCCGTTTCTCGAGAGGATGCCGAGTAGCGTTGGGATACAAGTACCCGTGTATATACGACGATGCGATCCTTTTATTCGATGCATTTAAACCATGCCGAATAAAAGGATTTTCGTAGTGTATACGAGTAAGGAGGTGGCCATCTGCGATTATGCAGCTCGGAGGCTTGGAGAGGGACAGTGTGCGTGGAGAATCCAACTTCCGGTTCGTTGCTTAGCTCGACGCGGGAAATCTGCTTTCGAAATTGCTTCAGAAGACCCCGTACTGGCGAAATAGTCGGAAACATTGTATCTTGATTCTAAAACGCTTCTGTTACATTTCCGGTTAAGGGAAGAAAGAGCCGCTTGCGGCTAATTACGATAAATATTTGCACAGCCGCCGACAACCCTTCTCTTCTTCCCTTGATCCTCTCGCTTGTGTCGCTTCGCGTCTCGTTCCTCACTCGTGCAACTAGTCACGTGCGTTAAGCAGATTTTGGGAAAAAAAGAAAGGTAGGCTCGCGCAAGCCTACTGTCATATTGCCAAGTGCATAACCCTCGCCCCGTAGCGTAGGCTGATCGTACTGGATGGTGCGGACGAAAAGGAGACGACTAGTTGAGGGAAAAATGGCCGGAGAAAAAGGGCCGAAAAAAATAAGTGGTTATGCCTGCACGAGAGCGGCGAAGAACAAGAAGAATATGGGCCGAATGAGAGATGGAGAGAGGCAGAGGGTGCAAGAAAGGCAGAGAGAGAGCGAGAGAGAGAGAGAGAGAGAGGGCAGCGCAGGGTTCCACCGTAAGAGCGACTGAGAAAGGTGACAAGTTTAAAATTGGTTGGTAAATCGGATTGCTCCCTGTTAAACATCCCTGCGGGTACGCGAACAATATTGATCCTCCGTACTAATACGTGACCCAAATAAGCCTTTCTGTTCATATGAGATCAGCCCTTCCGGCATTCAGTCCCCGGTATTTAATCCTATAAATATTATTCCTAATATTATCGAAAACAGAGTCTTTTCGACGGTGCAACAGCGAACGTCGCTCTTTCGCTCCTGTCAAAAGCACGGCATGGCCGTTTTTCGAAAACACAACAGTAAGCGAAATGCAGAGAATATAGAGATCGTGTGCAATAGAAATGGCTTTGAAGGCGGCAAAGCCTCTTCTGTTGCTTGTTATAGCAGGAATAGTTGAGCATACCGAATGAAAAAAAAAACTTAAGGGGTCTTCTCACTTTAGAGGCTAAAAAGGATACTTTAATGATTGTTTTTGATAGGTTTATATCATAGATATTGATATAAAAAATGTTACACTTAATGAATACACTCTCGAAGTACATTGAAACATTTTTTTTTATTTATATAAGTCACTATTTATCGACGAAAATGGCAGTTGAGAAAATGTCCTAAAAACATTGTAGGTCGGCGCTGTTGATGAAATCTCGGAGATGGATAATCTGAAACGAAAAATCAAACGCTTTGAGATTCAGTATGTTAATGGCTCTAGCAAATATCATACGATTTTTTATACATCCAAAACTAACAAAATGGCGGACATTTTCGAAAAAACAAAGAAAAAACGAGTTTTCGCCGTTTTTGGCAAAAAAATGGTGAATATCAAAAAATTTTAAAATCCTTGATATGCGCTATAGCTATAGTTGTAAAGAAGAAATGGTTAAAATTTCATAAGGATCGGTTCAGCAGTTTCAAAGATTTTATCAACAAGCCATCGAAAAACGTTGTTTCGAGAAAAACGCGTTTAAAGTTTGTTAAATGAAAAATCGTATGAAGGTTGTG
The DNA here is from genome assembly GCA_963210295.1 of Ophion ellenae. Taxonomy (NCBI): domain Eukaryota; kingdom Metazoa; phylum Arthropoda; class Insecta; order Hymenoptera; family Ichneumonidae; genus Ophion; species Ophion ellenae. Next base: position 2,189,305 of record OY723394.1, read on the forward strand.
AAGTAAAGGTCACACAAAAATACAGTCAGACTCCTCCGATCTTCATAAAATTTTAGTATGATACTTTTGGTATACGTTCGAAAAACGTAATAAAAAATTCGATTTTTTTAAATTGCGCAGTGAGAAGACGACTTAATGGTTTAGGGTGACTATACACAAATTTGTATACAACAAATCGATTTGCTTTAACGAATTATTTGCGAACTAGTTTTAGCGTACAGAATAATTTATTAACAAAATTGTAAAATACGAGATGTTATAAGTAATATATATATATAATATTCAAATTGTTTCCCAATCGCTGGTGATTCGTTTGTTTGTTCGACGTGAGTGGTTATCAAAGTTCAAATATATAAAATGTATCAGATATCAACATTTTTCCCATTAATGCAAAAAAGGTAAAATTTGCCATTCGAAGGGACAAATTTATAATACCTTTTTTTCCGGAAAAAAGTAAAATTCCAATAAGACACTGTCTTGTTGGAATTTGATAGATTTTGTGTTACCATCTCCGAAAAGCTTCACAACAAAAGGTGCCAATCCACTTTCGAATACCTTAAGGCGTTACCCCCACTCGTAGCGCAAAAAAAGGCCTTTTTCATGAATCTTTTAAAAGAAAACTACAAAACTTTTTTAATCGATCAATATACCATCTTAAAGAACACATCTTGAAGAACTTTCAGTAATTGTTTTATTGTATTATATTACATTGTTTATATAATACAATATAAACTATTGTATTAAAATAGTTTGTATATTACTAAAGTAATAAAATAATATATTACATAAAATATTACATTGTTTAGTGGCAAATGGCCGTCAATGAAATAATGTTTTTATATACACGGTTTGCGGTGACCAACATTGCGGCGAAGTGGATCATCTGAAAAAAAAATGCGGATGGATTTAGTCGAATATAAGTATAAACGAGTCTTTAATCGAAGGATTTTAAAAAATATTTATTTTTCACAAAATGGCGGACAGTCAAAGTTAATGGTTCGATTTTAACGAAAAAAAAACGGCCGTTTTTTGGCTATTAAAGGGCCATTTTTTTTTTCGAAAAAAAATCGAACGATTAAAGACTACATTTTTATATATTAAATAAGCCTGGAAAATTTCAAGACGATCGGTTCATTAGTGTTCGAGTAATCTTGGTCACCGACTTCAGAAATGCCATTGAGAAAAACGAGTTTACAGTTTCTCTTTCAACGTTCTTTCAACGCGGATTCTTCTCTTTCAACGCTCATATCTCAGTCAATTTTGTTCGGATTGACTTGAAATTTTCAGGACATATTCTCAGATACTTATACTTCAAAAAAATGCAATAAAAAAAATCGATTTTTTCACAATCGCAAGTGGGGGTAACCCCTTAATGTACTTTACCGAATCCTTGCGGTCTTCACGCATTCTTCACCCACTCTCTTTCTTTCGAAGGTCGCACCAGCAGTGCCAAAATTCTCTATGCATCCGAAAATATTTGTATCTTATAAAAAGTCAAAATCGTTTGAAAAACACGAATCACCATAGTGTTTTGGTTATAAATGCACAATAATAGGTAAGTCATCCTTATTTGAAGGTTGGATTCGTCGGATCATATTATTTTAAACTAATCTTCCTAGGAAAGATATTGATGTTTTTGGTCCATAGTAGATAAGCCTGTTTTCTTGCTTTTTTCGACGGGCCACGGCTTCTTTCGGGCCCTACATACTTTGAGGCAAGAATTCTTGAGCCTTCTTCTCACTGTACAACAATACATCTTTTGGTCTCTTTACTCGGCGAGTTCAGCAGCCAAATCAGGCAAGTCTTTTCATCGATTTTTCAATCAAAGTCCTGAGATCCGATGGCGTTTTTTCTTCTTCATCTCCTGAAATTGAAATGACTAGTCGTTTTGATACATTTTAAGCGGTAAGGTAGACCGAGCGCGAGTTCTAGATTTCTATAGGTTTTGTTCAAATTTTAACCAGACATTGTTCATATCATTATGCATGTTTGAGTGAAATTTCAGAACAGTCGACTATTTAGATTGGGCGATAATGGGTTTTTAAATTACAACTTTAAACACTGCAGGGTCTGCATTCAAATCTAGACAGAATAATTTTCCGTAAAAAATATTTGTCTCCTATAATAAGAAGACATATGGCATCACCGAATCGTTCCACGTTTCCAATGACGTAAGTTTGCGCGGCGTATTTAAAATAATACTGCAGCACATATTTTTATTCGGAAGTAATTTTTAATCGAACATAGTTGTATTAGTTATGAATTAACCAACACTTTTATTTGTTAATAAAGATAACATAAACGATATAAAATATGAATATTTATAACGCAAATATTTTTTTTATGAGAAAAGTTTTTAACTTTAGGAACACGATAATTTTTTTTTCTCGAAATATTCAACAATACTGTTCTACGGTGTTGCCATATGTCTTCTTATTATAGGGGACAATTATTTTTTACGGATAATTATTCTGTCTTTACTGAACGTTATTAGCAAAACTGAGTAGTAAAGGCAATGGAAACTTCTTTCACTGTTTCCCTACCTAGTTTGCTATCTAAACATAATTTGTTTTCAAAATATATAAACACAACAGAATGGTACGACGAATTATATGATCTGACTTTCGGTCAATGCAGACCCTACAGTGTTATAAGTTGAAATTTAAAAACCCATTGTTTCCCCATCTAAATACTCGGCTGTTCTGAAATTTCACTAAAATATGCATAATTATATGAACAATGTTTGGTTAAAATTTAAACAAAATATATAGAAATCAAGTGCGCCTGCTCGTTCTACCTTAAGACGCTAAATCTAGTTTTGTATTAAAAAGTTAATTGACATAAATGTTTGTATATTAAGGGCAGGTTCTGTCTTGTTGGGCCAAAAAATGTTCGATTTTTCACCTATTTTTTGTACGAAAATTATTAAATGTAGGATGTTGATATTTGGTATATTAACTAAGCGGTCATTAGTGAACGTCAAAATATTTTTTAAGGTTTGATAAAACATGGTGGTGGGAGTGGGAGGAGCCACGTATGTCGGTGCTCGGGCGATGACATTCTTCGCTGCGGAAGTCCTAAGTCCCGGTGATCTGCAGCAAAAAAATCTAACATATTTTCACTTTGTACAATATTGTGTATAAGTTGACCTAGAATCAAGAAAAAAAAATTTTAAGTGAGCAAAAAGCTGCGAATATTTTTGGGAATAAAAAACAAACTTCCTTCCGATCGCTCACGATTTTTATTTTTCAATTTTTCTTCTTGATTCTAGGTCAACATATACACAATATTGTACAAAGTAAAAATATGTTTGATTTTTTTTCCTTCAGATCATCTGTCTGGGACTTGGGACTTCCGCAAGCGAAGAATGTCATCGCCCGCGCACCGACATGCGTGGCTCCTCCCACTCCCACCGCCATGATTTGTCAAACTTTAAAAAATATTTTGATGATCAATAAAGACCACTTAGTCAACATATCAAATATCAACATTCTATATTGAATACTTTTCGCATAAAAAAATGGTGAAAATCGAACATTTTTTGGCCTAACAAGGCAGAACCTTCCCTTAATCTAATGACTAATCTTTTCATTTTCTTCTTCGGCTTCTCTCATCACTCGTTTACTTTAGAGTACCTAACTTCTGAATTCAATCAGTCAAAGAGCAGATATTGGATATAACTCCTGCATGGATTCAAATTACCCCAAAATGCTCGAATAACAATACGATAACCGTTCAAGACGGTTTTTTACGTTCCGTTCGTTCTCGTATTTATCATTTGGGAGTATGATGGATGGCGTTTGAATGATTTGACAGATTCGTCCGATAGCACACTCTCATCGTTCGGACATCTTAGCAGAATGAAATGTTATACACGAGGGCAGATGATGTTCATTTTCGCCATGCCATACGCCTCTATATATTTTCGTGCCCAGCTACTTGACCGTCAATCGAGATTATTCAAAGCCTCAGACCTACGGGCGAAAATTATTTATGCATTGGTGAAAACAGCATCATAAATAGTTGTATGGTTTCGAAGATTCTTATAAACGGACGGTTCCTCGATCTCGTTTTATACGCTACGACCGCAATTTAGAAACCATTGGCGGAAGCGGCACTGCTTCTGTACTCGCATACTAAATCTCATACCCCACCATGCGCCGCATACATCAACCCGAGCCGTATAGCCGAAAATTGTTCTTGTGTAATTAGAAGGTCTGAATCGAGTTTTTATTGTAAGTATATATAAGATGTATAAAGATTATGCGGTGATTTCAATGCCATCAATTTTTTTTCAATCACTCAGCATCAAAGCTTTTTCGCGTCCTGATGTGGATACGTGTGGAGGTGTCAAATATTATATACGAAAATTTCTTCCCGGACTAGTTTGCATATGATCCAAAAAAATGCAAATATTCTTGAAGTTAAAACAATTTCAGGCGGTAAAAAAATAGTTTCATTTTTAATAAAAATTTGATTGCATATGTTCGATACAAAAAATGAGAGTCTAGATTATCAAGTAAAATACCAAAAGGCATTGGACAATACATTTGTTCGACTAATTCAACATTTATTTAGATTGTCTGTTTTTACAGACATTTACGTAATATAAAAATATATCATAATATAAACATTATTAAATATATTTACGTAATATGAAATTTTATAACATAACATTTTATATTACGTTTTATATTACATTTACGTATATTACATTTTATATTAATGAAAATTTTATAATATAACATTTACGTAATATAAAAATATATCATAATATAAACATTATTTACATAATATAAAAATAAAAAAACAAACTAGCAATATACAAGAATATGTCTGTTTCCGAACAATGAAGTATTTTGAACAAAGCTACTTTTAAATAATAAAGCTAATTTTGAACATGCTATTTTTAAAAAAGTAACTTATACAGCGTTGACGAATATACTATATTTGCAACCTCGGGTCATTTTTCGTGAAATAGGGTCGAGAAAAGAACGCACACACCTGGTGATATTAGTCTTGCAAATATCGAATTGGACCAATCATTTTTGCGGCTTATCCACATACACCAGAGTCGAGTCATAGTACACTCGAAACTGGTAGTATAGAAAAGGGCTTGAAAATCGGGATATCGATATACTCGAGGCTCGAGTCATTGGTTTTTGGAGTAGTTCCCTTAGCTGCGGGGTCATTGATACTCGACCGACCGTGCATAAAAATGCTCTTCGATTCATTGCGTTTTTGTAATAACGGCGATCGAATTCGATTCTTTTTCTCACACTCGTATTACATAATCTCAAAAATTCGCTGATTCAAGACACTTTAATGACCCATATGTGGATTTCATGAATTTTTCATAAGTCTACTACTGTGGCGATAACTTCGTTGGTGCTGGTGCCAACAAAGTTTCTCAGTTCACAACCGGGTGACAAATTGTATTTTAAAAAACCGTTTTTATTCTCTATCTGTGATGTTCACGTACACAGCCTTATGTGAAGACCCGTGAGACTTTTGGATCTTGATTCAAAAAACCGGCGTCATCAAAGAGACGATCGTACGTCTACGTATAATATAACTGTAGGTATAATCAGACTTATTTCAGTTTCAGTCGTGCCCAGTATATTTATATATATCGTTCGTATGAGATACCGTGTGACATCTTCACCGATCTTATCCCATTAAGCGCGCGATGTTCGTTATTAATAATACTCGAATTGAATTAAATCAAGTCAACAGATGGCCCTGGGGATAATCGTATGAAGGCATCACATTACTTTTCTAGAGCTCTCTCTCTCTCTCTCTCTCTCTCTCTCTCTCTCTTTCTCCCTTCCCCCCTCCTCCCTCTCGGTATACGCTGCATTATATATATATATATATATATATATATATATCTGTTAACTACCCTCACGTCACTTTAACCGGGGACCAAAACTGCGGGGTGCGCCGACAGTGATCGCCCCACATCTTCGAAAGTTCGTTATATTTTCTCACTTTTACTGTAGCATGATTCGATTTAAAATTCAAACAACTAATTTACAAAGGCGATTTGCAAATTCGGCTTACTTTAAGAATCGATGAATATAAAATGACCACAAAATGGATGACAAATCGACAAAAAAAAATTCAAGTTAACATTTATAATTAGTGTAATGTTCTTTTATCATTATGCTCATTATCGAAGAACTACTGACTCCCAGAAAGATTTCTCGGTTGACGTTGATTTTATTTGAATCCCGGGCTAACAGATTTTTATTTAGGTACAATAAACCTGCATCTTTAGTTTGATTACATCTGTGGTTCCATACACAGGTTTATCTCTTATGAACCTTGTTTCACTGCAAACATTTATCTCATTCACACTCGCGGACCTATTGTAGTGGATGGTGAATCAGTAAATGTTAAAATATCGTATTGGTTTATTGAAAAAGTCATTGATCGTTCATACATATTTCTTCTGGGTGAATCCATATTGGTCGCATGACCCAAAACGTCGATGAGAACTTTTGGAGTATGTAGAAGCGATTACGGCAAAGGGTCGATTCGCTACCGCTTTCGAACTCGATGGAGCAAACCAAGTCCCACCATGCTCAGTCAGCAGGAAGTTTGTCCCGAAGCCAAGAACGAGTGGCTCCCATAGGAAGCATATATCCTTCCCACAGATTTCATCGTGCCCTGTTGCTGCTCAGTCGAGTCTCATCAACAAAACTCTGAGCGATAGTCAGATATCAATTTTTGTACTTTAAGTACTTTTTTGTGTATAGTCACCTTAGCCATTCTCGATTTAGCACAAACTGATTGTTCATCGCTTTTCTCACGGGGTGGGATATTTTAAGAAGTAAATTAATTTATTGCCATTTACAATTTTCTTTCTGTATATCTCAATATTGATGTGCTCATAAGCGAGAGTAGGACAATTTTACAAAACCGGTGCTAAATTTTTATGTACTTATTTTGAGCATTTTTTATCGCTCTACATGAAAACTACGATAAAAAAATAGTTTTTTATAAAAATGTCACCTCTCCCATGGAAATATAAAATGGATAAATTCGTTTCATCTGCCAACTGAATGACAGGAAGGAATAACGGATAAGTGTTCAAGATGCCGGGTATTCAACTGTGTAAAAGAATGCAAACTCTCTTTTAACGAAAGCAAATTTTCGGTTAAATGCTCAATAGGCGAAACGAAAGACTTACATTTAAAAAATTAATGGTAAATGTTTACAAAATAACCCCCACCCCCACCTCCCTCTAGGGTGGGGGGATTTTTAGAAAATGACCCCCTGAACACGATGGTGAAGGGAAATCGCGGTGTGCACCCCCCCCCCCCCCCCCCCATAAAAAGTTATGAGGTTTTGAAGTTCGCGGAAATACCAATGCAGACAAACTAGATTTTGAATATTTTTTCACTTGTGCCCTGCACACACACATACACCCAAACAAACCCACACAGACGCCATTTCCGCCGATTTCCAGTCTCGTCTTTGAAATGACGCATTTTGACAAACTTTCAACGAGGGCAGGGGAGAGAGGGAAATGACCGCGCCGTTTTTTCTACGGCATCGTGCTCAGGAGAGCTGTTTTGACAAAACCCCCTACCTCCCACTTCCAGAGTGCATGTGTGTTATTTTTATTCATTCACAATCCAGTTTTTTCAGCATTGGTGCCCCCCCCCCCCCCCCATCCGAGGTGGGGGTTATTTTGTAAACATTTAGCAAATTCATTGATGTTTTCAATTCTTTATGCGTATGGGGGAACACGTCGAAAGCTTATTATACCCATACAGCTGTCTTATTCCAACCGGAGTGAAATTGTGGACGTTTACAAACGCAGGCACGATTCCGTCAGCGCGTCCGCAGTGCCAAATGAGAATGTTAAAAATGTTATGATTCACAGAAAGATCCAAATAAACTTGATCACTGCTATGCTCTAGAATGAATCAGATGATAATAAGTTAAATTAACCTACTCGAATCATACTTCTTTCGCAGAGCTTTTCCAAATAAAAACAATTCTTTCTCATGTCTAATGGATTTTTTCAATATCCCAATCCTGCCGACGCGACTCATCACAAAACAAAATACAGTATACAAAAATATTGGAGGTCAAATTTTCTAATGTCCATATCTCAGCAACCACGCTTTTGGACGAAATTTGTATGATATTTTCGTAATATAATACAAAGCTACGTCTTTAATGTGTCTATTTGCGCCTCATTCCGTTCAGCCGATGCTATATCGTCATCGTATCCATCGCTTTATTGAATAATGCAATACCTCTATCGTTTAGGTATAAAAGTGCCGAAAATGTATATTTTTCTCTAGCGATTAAGGGCAGTGGAAAATTCCGCTGTCTTATTGCGAAAATATAGTTTTTCCTTAAATCCCTCAAAGAGAATTAAAATGTATGTCTTTGCCTTTCATGGAACTAAAAATGTGGATATTCATTTAATCGCCAAAAAAGTAATGACAAATTCCAATCTATTGCTATCATGCATCTAGTATGATATCACTTGAGAGGAAGTTTGTTCTTACTGAAGAAGGTTGGTTCTTGCCTACCAGAGGATGCACTTCGCTTGTGAGCCAGTATGGGAAATTTGGTATCGATCAACGGACCCGTTGTAAGGTGATAACATTTTTACTTCGGGTACTTCTGCATGCACGATTACAGGACGTTGTTTTACACCTAAGTGTAAATTTAAATACGACGATAAAAAATATAATAGAGAAAATTACAGGCTGTTTTAGATTTTGTGTGGGTAATTTAGGTATGAAAGAATAGTTTTCGAAAATTTCACACTCATCCACCAAATAACTGTAGTATAATTAATTGGAATTTACTGAAATTCTGCTTATTATTACCTAAGTAGAGATATCGACATTTATTGTGTTTCAATCCAGGAGTCTAAATAGTTTATTCCATTTATTCAAGTAATGATTATATTTAGTTACATTTTTTGCTTTCCTTCATTTTTTTCTGAATCTTCACCTATGATTTATGTTTTACAACGGTCATGACATTACATGTTCAAGATATCACCACCTCATGACTCTTTGGGTTTCGAAATGGAGTGCGATAATTTATGAAACAATTTTTCTCTAAAACATTTTGGTAATCTTACATTTGAAAGTTGGTCCATTGTCGTTGTCTTTGAAATCCTTATGAATGCTTGCTAAAAAAATACTCCAAATAAAAGAGAAATCACCGGTCACGTTGTAGTAGTCTGAAATGATATTTGGGGTACTTATTTTTTTCTTAATAGATTTTGTACATGGTAAATTAGAACAATCGAGGGAGTACAGGGAACCCCGAGTATCTTAATTTAAAAATGGGAACATCAGTCGAAAGCGTGATATTTTAATATTTCAAGATCGTGGGATTTAAGAAAAAGAATGAATTTTAAAAGAACTCGGAGCGAATACAAACCAAAATCGCATTTTTATCGATTGAGCGTATAAAGTCCAGTGGAATAGTTTGAATCAAATAGCGAACAGTCTAGGTGAGATTCGGCCAGAAAAGGCATTTACTTTTTACATTAAGGGATCATCACAGGGTAACATTTTCAAAAAATCAATTTTTTGCATTATCCGATGGTCTACACGGTTATAAACGTGCTGTCCAATTTTTAGATCGAAATTCGAATTATTTCGGTCGCCACAGCCTTGTTAGAAAAAGTGATTGTAGCGTGAGATCCCGCACTCCGAACTTTAAACGCGTTTTTCTCGGAATGGTGTTTTTCAAAACGGTGGCCACTCTCAAAGGAAGAGTTTTTCAGCTATCCGTTTGAAATTTTAACAGAAAATTCTTCACGTCATTCCTTATGTTGCTATGGAAGCTTGTTTTAGTCTTCGTATTTTTTTATGAAAAACTGTCGAAAGAAAGGTTAAATTTGATACTTTTTGTTCAAACCGCCGCCATTTTTTCAAATTTCACTAAAAAAAATCTCCATAGAAACATAGCGGCTTTCCTACAGATTAATAATCATTATGAAATTTTTGTTCCATATAAAATTTGCGGCCACAATCCTGGCCACCATGAGACATCATCTTTTTGCACGCAATTTTCCACAAATAGAAACAATGTTAAACAATAAAAAAATAATTTTTAAAAATCATTTTTATTCTTTATCGTTGCTTTAATTTGTAAAAAAAAATAGACCGATTAGTTTATTCTATCCACCTAAAAAAAAATAGTGAAAATCGGCTATTTTTCGGGCGGTCACACTGTGATGATCACTTAATATACATGTCCTTTCTGTAAGGACTATATATATATACTCTGACCTCTGACATATATGTGATTCTAACTCGATCCTCAGTCGAGCAAAGGTTACTATCGCTTTCGAATAAAGTATAGTCGCTTTGTTTCTCCTCTCTCTCGATTATTTTAATGAACCATCAATGAAAAGTATTGTGAAATCAACTCGCACGTCAAGTTTCTATTACCATAGACTACAACTTGGCTGGTGATTTAACTTTTATTTTAGTTGATGTTCAGAATGTAATGATGAGGAATATAAGGGAAAGGACGATGAACCAAGTTCCAATTAATTGACGTTAGCTCTTTACATTTTTTTCACAAAAAAAGGAAGTTTTTGTAGATTATACTTTTCGCTGACAGACTACAAAGATGGTATCTGAAGTAATAACTACAGAATCAGATGACTATACAACTTTTATCTCAGTGTATCAACCCGCTATAAAGATTCGCTATAACAGTCGATCTAGTGCAAGAAAACCCTTTTCGCCTTGTTTCAATATAGTTGCACAATACAGCAAAGAGCTGGAATGCGCATGTACAAAAAATCAATTAAAGTTCTTATTCGTCGGACACACATGAAAGCGCGCGGTTGCATGGCTCAGCTCAACTGACGAATAACCTGAGAATACACGTTGAAGAACTAGTTGTTGGAAAAAATGCCGGACATTGGAAATTTCAAAGCGCCGTAGTCAAGGCATCACCAAACAAATGCACGCAAGTGCATAAGTGTAGAGAGAGAGGATAGAGAGAGAGAGAGAGGGGGGGAGACAGAGAGAGAGAGAGAGAGAGAGAGAGAGAGAGAGAGAGAGAGAGAGAGACAGAGAGAGACAGAGAGAACGAGAGAGACAGAGAGAGAGAGAGACAGAGAGAGAGCGCGCGCGAGAGAGAGAGAGAGAGAGAGAGAGAGAGAGAGAGAGAGAGAGAGAGAGACAGAGAGAGACAGAGAGAGACAGAGAGAGAGAGACTAAAACACAAATAAAAAGATCGAATACTGCCATGATCTTTTCTTCGCACCAGAAGCGGCGTCTTGTTCTGAAAGCTCACTTGCTCGTCTCTTTTCTTGCCAAGCGGCAACTGTTGTAGAACAGGACAACCCTCTTGACTTCTTTTTGACGGCTTAGTGATGGTTTTTGCAAAACTTTAGATAAATACGTACATACATGGTCTCTCGTTACTACAACCCGCCCACGAGAGAGGAAGAGACAGAAAGAAAGAGAGAAAAATTAGTCACACGCGATATTCAACTTCGTCTTTATTCGAGTTGGTACGCATTCATATGCAAATGGTCGCACGAGGCATGCCTCTTTACTGCGAAGCGGTGAGGACTTTTTCACTCTCGCTACTGTATGCATATATATAGGTTAGACTTGCCTAAATCGTACGCCTTGAGTGCTGCTGTTATTATGTTCAACACGGTCTGTTATTTTTTGCTTTATTTTTTTATTGGTTTATTCCAACCGTACAGGGCTTTCCCTTTTTACGTGCCCCAAACCGCCTCAACTTAGTTCTACCACCATTCCACATCCCCCCTCCGTTTACGTCCCGATCCATACCTCTAACCTTGCGGCCGCAGCCGACTTCCCCTTCTGTATCATATACACCATGACATATATGGCATGGGCATACGGAAATTGCGGGAAACCTATACCGATACAGTCGGTCCCAAGTTCGCCTCCCAGTCACGGAACTAGTCGCCTTTCGCCGAGAAATATCGAAGAAAAACATTTCACGACGAATGTACGGAACTGGGATTCGAACCTGCGACTCCCGATCGTCTGGCCAGCACGCTAACCACTAGACCAACGCACCGGGCCCACATTCAGTTATAAAAGAACGGTCTGTATTATTAGTTATTGTATTTTTTTTTCTCGTATGACACGAACTCAAAATAAGCCATTTTCTAATCATGCATGTTGCATGGACATTTCAAAAAAATTCCAAGGGCCTAGTTTAGACTACTCTTCAATAAGAGGTAAACAAAACAAAAAGCTTATAAAATATTCACGATGGTGCGGTATTGATCTATTCCTAAATAACGGCCAGCTTGTTGACTCCGGCATGAGTATCGTGAGGGCAAAATTTTCTGAAAGTAAAGCTCACTCAAAATGACTGCGGAACAATCCTACTGGTATAATAGTTTACAGATTCCTTATATGAAAGCACTGAGGAAATTCGTTTCTATCTTGATAAATTAATTTTCGAATAACTTTTTTCAACGTTGATGTACGTACACACATTTAGGTCTACCTGAAGCCACCGTGCCATCATTTCCGAGTCATATCGATGGCAACATTCAAACGCCAAATATCACAAGATCAAACGGAAATCCCGTTTTTTAGTTATCAAAATTTATGCCACCCGATAAAATTGAGAACTACCGCTCTATACCCATCGCTCGAGAATTCCATTAGACACCACGAATTATAACAGAGCCTTTCCAGTGTGATCAAAATCTTAGTAAAAATATTATAAGATATTGACTTTTTGAGTAATTTACAATGCAGCAGCAGTAAATGATTGACAAATAGTTTCATTTACATCCATTCGTGGTTTTGCGAGATGTGGGATGCACAAAATGAAATTATAGTACGAGTTAGGCAAGATTAGCCTATGCATGTGTGAGTGTATGGGTGGTAGATATATGGGTATATGCATAGTGAAATGCAAGTGATATACAAGAATTTTTCGAAAAGACTGCGACGCCTGGCGTGTTAGGCAATTGGCTCATTTTCTCCACGCGAAATCGCGAAACGCGAGAAGTGAAAGTTATTTTGCCAAAAGTTCTTTTTTACGACATCTCATAGGTGACATATCTACACGCGTACGTGCATTGAAAGGAATGGAGTTGCCGTGCCGGGGAGATTTCATCGCAATCGAGAAAAATAGAGTCCCCAAGGAGCTACACTCAGAAAAAAGATTTATTAAGGGGGGAGTCCATTTAGAGCCACAAAAAAGGCCATTTTCACGATTTTTTTTGAGGATTTTTTAAAAGATATGAATATAAAAGATATGAATACAAAAACTATAGTTTAACGTAACGCTTCAAAAATAGGTGGGCTAGGGAGCTTCATCACAACTCGGCAACGGCTTGTCTGAAACAAAAAATCAAAGTCCATTAGATTCAGTATGACACCAGCTACAAAACGACCCTCGGATATAGTTTTATCAAAAAATAAAAAAAAATGGCAGATGAAAGACGAAAAAAGTTTTTATAAACGCGTTTTTTTGCAGTTTTTCGTAAAAGAAAGAGTGAAAATAAATTTTTTTAAACCATCGAGGGTCATCTTGTTGCGAATCATGTTTACAATATGTGGTTCAAATTTCAAGAAAAACGCGTTTGAAGATTATACTATGAAAAACTCTTACCTAAACTCAATCGGCAATTCCTGCACCGTACAAAATCCCTTCTGATTGCTCATCATCGTCGATTTATTCAAGTCTTGCTTGCTTTCGATATTTTGAAATTTTCAAAGTGGACTGCCCCTTAAGGACAAAGAAGTTTGTCTCCCGGCGAATAAGTTTTCTTATTCGTATGTCGGCCTACTACGATTGTACTAAGAGCTAAGACTTCTTTTTATTTAAGTTTATGTTCAAAATTTACCAAGAATTTTTCTTAACATCTAATAGGATGTATAAGTTAGAAGAAATAGGTGTTTTAAATCCGACAAATAGAGTTTTTCTTAACATCTAATAGGATTCTTCATATTCCCCCCGCTGGTTTTTTTTCGAGGAATTGTGTCATTTCGTCCGTCATTATTTTCTCACTTAAACGTTTTTTTCACACTTTATATTTTTACTTACACTTAAATCATTCCTCATTTTCCAGTTACTCACTTGCGAAACGCAACACTGACACTTGTGCCAAAAGCATTGGCAAAGGAAGCTACATGGCAAGCGTGTGCATGAGCTACGTCTGACGAGCGGCCTGCCTTTGATTTGAGGAAATATTTATTCAAATTTTCTATTTTAAATATGGCTTTTAATTGATGTGAAAAATCGGCACGTAAAAACACATATTTAGTGACGCCGAATAAATGCTGTAGTTACAATCACATAAAAAATGTCTCCATACGAGTAAACATTTGTTAATTTCTAATAAATTATGTTCTAATGTGCCAATTTATTAGAACATAATAAATCTTTTTTCTGAGTGTAGATATTTTGATTTGCAATTGAAATACTAGCGAACACACCTGTCAGCTTCCCGTGTATACCTCTTTTCATGCATCACATTTTTCGCCTACATTAACAGGACCGCGATAGAGCGGTTGACCGTGGTACCAGATAGCTACATCGCATCGTGTTAAACTCGCTGCTGCGCGCTTTCTTAATACGGCTTGATGAAAAAATGGGCTATGCGCGTTATTTAAAGATTGATTGATTGAAAAAAGATTTAAAGATTTATTGAAGACATTTAAATTTCCTTCAGTTGATCCTTGTTTATATGAATTAACTAACATTTTCGCAGAATCTATGTTAAAGAAAATTATATTCTGCTGTTTCAGAAATTCATTTTGAATACATTTATTTATTTAAATCAAGATCTATATATACACCGTCGAGTAATATAAAAAATGCAAAAGCGTAACGCTGCTGGTAATACTGATATTTCATATTATTTACTGAACAAATCGTTCAGTCATATTGAGTAAATGGATCGATTTAGATTTTTTATTTGCATCAAGTAGCAAATTGATAGACGTTTTGTATGTACGCTCTGTGGCCGGGGTGTGACATAGGGCCCAATGCTTTACCCGCAAGCTATTTGTACTCTGACAAAGCATATAATCGAATGCGCAAAACGTATCGATGCACCACGAATGTTGGACCTTATCGTTCGCCGTCGGTCAAGTGTCCTATTCCGAAAGGTGTAGGAATCATCTTATGAGACGCACATAAAAGGAACACCTCTCGTACGTACCGAAATGGTGGTAATACAAAATATTTATTATTACAAAATACATATTATTGCATGTATTCTGTATGAGAAAATATAGTCAATTTGCTGGTTGCAAATAAAAAATACTAGTCATGTAAATGCAATTTTCATTCGTTCGCAATAACATTACACTTGAATTTTAGATACATTTATTGGATCTTTCGTGACACGTATTTCGATCAAATAGGTACATTAAATTGTCTATCAACGAAAGTTTGGAAAAAATATATATACGTATTCGAAACATTTATGAATTCACGACGAGGCAACGAAAAAAAATAATTTAACTCAAATAGATCCTAGTCAAATCAAATAAACTTTTTTAACATTGTATCTTTGCTGAATATTTATATTCAGTAGATATGCAAGTTCCATTAAAAAATAGCCAATTTAGGACAATGGGTTAATTTCGGTTGTCCAGCGATATTGCCCAAGTCCCTCGCACTCGTAACTCTACGAAGCCTAAATAAAGCATGAGTCTAAGCCGCAATGTGGCAGCGAAGCGCACGTGCTCGCGAGCTTTCTTAAACTAATAAATGAATATATCCGCTTTTTAATCCCAATGTATGAGGCTAACTTGAGACGAGGGAGACGATAGCGATAGAGAGGAAAAAGGATGGAGACGATGAGAAAGAAAGACGGAGAGAGTGAAATGAAGCGCACGAGGGCCACGCGACAGGAAGACGCTCTTAACTGCCGACAAGAGAAGTGGATTGAGAGAAGAAGCAAAAGAATACCACAGAAAGAGGACGAAAAAAAAACAACGAAAATATTCTGTTTCCTCCGTGTCGCCCTTAGAACTCTCTGTTGCTCCATCGTGTTGCCGTACGGCACGTCCAGGCCTCGCGAATGAGCCCAATAAACACGTATTACAACGGAGCAAGACGGCTAATGACCGGGAGAGTATAACCGCTACAGACGCAACTATAATTAATAAAAACCACTTCAAAATGCTGTTATCTCAGCGAATCCTCCGTCCCGCTGGATTCCACAAAATAGCCAAAAATCCGTGAAATCTTCCGTCCGATTATACGTACACAGAATTTTAAGAAATTGACCCAATTTTTAGCCCCTCAACGACAACGTATTGTAAACGACAAAACGTATAGGGGGAAGTCCCCTAGTGGCGGCTTTTCGGACAATAAAAAAAACTGCTTCGAGACATGTGATTTTTTTTAAAACAATTAGGTCAACAAAGTTCAAAAACAAAGTAAATTAATAAAAATACAGCCTCTGCATAAATGAAATTAAAAACTTTATTCAAACTTTCGTACAACAAATTGCCGTCACTGCAAGTGGCACCTAGTACCGGACAGACTTAAGGCAGTAGTCTGCTTTAGAAGCCGAAAAAAAGCGTTTTTTCAGCAATTTTTTTGAAAGGAAAGGAAATGATTGCGGTAAACGATATTTTGAGACGATAGAGTATTATATTCAAGCTTTAAAAAACAATTTTTATTATTAAAAAATATTGAAATTTTTCAAAGTTGTAACGATTTTTCTGGGGCGCCTGGAGTCTGCACTTGTAAATCGGTGCCGGTGATGGAGGTCGTGCGATGCATCTGAAACAGTCGAACCAAATTTTTTTATAGTTTTTATAATTTCCTTTTGTATATGAACTAAAAAAATACCGAAGAAATGATGAAATTCCAAATTTTTTCGAAGTTTGAAAAAAAATTTACTTTTTTGAAAAAAAAAATTCACTTTAAGTTGCAAAACAAGTAATTTAAATAGTACTTTTGTTCAACTTTTTTAGTTCAAATAGAAAATAATTTCATACTGAAGCTAGATCACTTTGATTTTTTTCGATCGGACATATATTGTTTTTGCTATCGCCGGCACCGTTTTCAAAAACTTATGAAAATGAAAACTCGAGAAAACGGTTTAAAGTTTAAGCTTTAAAGTTTTCGGTCCAAAAAAATATAAGTTTTTGGATACTTACACTAATTAGATGTTAATCAGCTATCCCCGGGCCATACAATAATCCTTCCTCTTCTTCAAATCGATTTTTTGAAGCCTGTAAAGCAGACTACTGCCTTAACTTCGAGCTTAACTTCAGACTTAACAGCGCCGGATATCTTCAGAACATTGTGCATCAATCGCATATGTAAGTGTTCGAACATTTAGGGATGTTTGCAAATTATTCACAAACCTATCCACGCCAGCTGGCGCACTGCATCCACGCTTTTTCGTGGTCCTCCAGGCATCCTACGCAAGTAGTTTTTATATTCGACCTTTGAGTTGACGGTTGCTTTTTCTTCGCTTTAGCTTCACCTGTTCCTCTGGCCTTTACGCCTTTGGTTTTTTTTTTTTCATTTTCTTCTATCGCTGTTTTAAACTTCTTTCCAATTCCTTTCTGTTTGTCCTTAACGTTCTTTTTATTCTCTTTTTTTCGACAAAAAATTTGCACGGTGATAAAATCAGAATTTCACTTCCTTCGGTTTTTCTCTTCCTAGCAACTGATCGTTTTTTTTCAATGTCAATTTCAATTTCTGGCAATGGCGACAAATTATGGAGAATCTGCACAACACCCGGAGCAAAGCTAGTCCACGGTTTAATAACGATGTTTTGTCATGTAGAGTGCTTTTCGGAACGATGTAGCGCAGCGAAGCTTCTCTCAAACTCAGTTAGCAATTTTTTTTGGTCCATTTGTCCTACCTTTTTCGTCTCTTCCATTTTCATTGCGCTGCGTTCTTCTATCCTGTAAAACAACGTACAACAGTTATAATCAAAAGTATAAATTCTTACGAGAAAAGAACAGCATGTTTACTGTCCGGCGTTAAGGGACCACTTTGTGTCCGGTACCAAGGGACAGAGAATCCCCAAAATTACGCGTTTCATACCAAAACCCCTTGGGATTCCAGGAAAAACTTTAACAAACTTCGAATATTTATGGAACACGACGTATAATAACCATTCACATAAAGACTTAAACGCAGAAACTTAGCAGTAACACTCACCTCGATCTTACCCGACGCAGGGTATTCCCCCCAAACGCAGCAATCAATCGCTCTCACTTTGGCCTTGCGCGTTAGTGGCAAACCGCGTCCCGCGATTGTGTATCGCTACCCTCCCACACACCCCTTTCATGGGTTTTTTACGCGAAGGCGCTGGGATATTGTCGTGATGGCACGAGTGTCCGGCACTAGGTGCTGTCCGGCGTTACGGGACTTCCCCCTACATGTCGACCTTTAATTTGAATTTAATTTATTAAACTACTTACACCATTGAACTACTTACGAGTAAGGGAGGAGTACAACGAAAATCTTGTAATTGATCAAATGCATTCATGAGAAACTTTCTTGTCGGTGTTCTATACGCTTGTTATCTGCCCTAGCATCGTGGAATCAGTTCAATTACCGAATGAGCTATCCCGTCTGCATGTTCGGCCATTTTTATTGGATCAAGGTTCACGAATTAAAATTAGTATAACGGGCCTGAGTTGTGTTCTTCGAGAAGTACATTCGAGCGATTGGAGGATAGAATTTCTTGTTAGCGAAGGTGCGGTAATGCCCGGATTTAGCCGGAGTAACAAAGAAGTACGCGTGGGTCACGTATATACTCCATTCTCACAGCTCGCTCCCGTCTGACTTTTGATGCATCAAATAGCCACTTGTTTCAGGCTCTCGCCATATCTCTCCGTCTCGTGTATGCAGGCAGTCGCTCGCCGCATATATGACCAATTAGAGGAGCTCGCCTGCACAGAGATATAATATGTAAACGCGATAACACGGCTGCGTACGTAACTGGTACACACTCCTTTCATACGCGTGTACACGATGCAGCTCGCGTGTGCTCTCCTTGTCTCGGGTGACTGTTCTCAAGTTTTTCGCAAGTGGGCGCACAAACGCGGTGAAGCAATGTTTTTGGATATACAAACGCGAATCGTCATATCTAATTTTTTTTAAACCCTTGTCTCAACGCAGTTGAGGAGTTACCCCCACTTGTAGCGCAAAAAAAGGCCTTTTTCATGAATTTTTTTAAAGAAAACTACAAAACTTTTTTAATCGATCAATATACCACCTTAAAGAACACATCTTGAAGAACTTTCAGTAATTTTTTTATTGAAAAATATTACATTGTTTAGTGGCAAATAGCCGTTAATGAAATAATGTTTTTATATACACGGTTTGCGGTGACCAACATTGCGGCGAAGTGGATCATCTGAAGAAAAAAATGCGGATGGATTTAGTCAAATATAAGTATAAACTAGTCTTCAATCGAAGGATTTAAAAAAATATTCATTTTTCACAAAATGGCGGACAGTTAAAGTTAATGGTTCGATTTTAACGAAAAAAAAACGGCCGTTTTTTGGCTATAAAACGGCCATTTTTTTCGAAAAAAAAATCGAACGATCAAAGACTACATTTTTATGTATTAAATAAGCCTGCACAATTTCAAGAAGATCGGTTCATTAGTGTTCGAGTAATCTTGGTCACCGACTTCAGAAATGCCATTTTGAGAAAAACGCGTTTAAAGTTTCTCTTTCAACGCGGATTCTTCTCTTTCAACGCTCATATCTCAGTCAATTTTGTTCGGATCGACTTGAAATTTTCAGGACATATTCTCAGATACTTATACTTCAAAAAAATGCAATAAAAAGAATCGATTTTTTCAAAATCGCAAGTGGGGTAACCCCTTAATGGATATATCCAATATTGCTTGTATTTTATAGTGCACTTTAATAATTATAGTGCTTATATTTTATAGTGCACTTTAATAATTAATAAACGCAAATGCGGACTGTGGTTTTGTAGTCGCATAGCCGTGCTTCTTCGACGAAGGTCGCGATACGAATGGCAAAACTCACAGATATTCTACCGCCGTGCGCGTACCAGATCTATTGCGGCATTTTTCGTTAAGACTTAAAAAACGCACCGCAACTCGCCGCACCCCAGTGCGCGCTAACCCCAACGCTGGTCGCCAATTAGGGCCGTTTTCCACGCACCGCCGTAAACAAACGTACAAAAGTAGATGATAATAATTTTTGTAATTTGCACCCTTTCTACAAGGATTAATAAACATGTGTAGTTATTTTTTAAGTATTTTTTTTAACTATTCCATCCTAAAAATCACCTCCAAATCAGCGCTCTAGACAACAACACCGCCTCAAGTGGTAATACGCACACTTGAAAATTATTGATTTTCTTCGTTTTTTTTTTAACTACAGCGTAAAAACGGGACATGATAGAACTAAAATTTCGATAGTAAAAAACTGGTAATTATGCAGTTTGAGGACTTTTCCGAAAAACGACGGAAATTTTTATTGATGCCATGAACTGCTTTAATTCGTCACGACTAATGATATTTCGTCGAGGGAGCCTGACATTTCCCATTAATTCCATAAAATATGGGATTTTGAAGTTTGCGGAAACAAGGGACAAAATAGCGCAATTGCGGACATTTTAACGTCTCCATTAAGAGTGGGGGAGTGGGGCGATTTGTAAAAAAAAACCTTCCTGAATGCAATGCCGAAGTGTGTGTGTGTGTGTGTGTGTGTGTGTGTGTGTGCGCGTGAGTGCGTGCGTGCGTGCGTGCGTGCGTGCGCGCGCGCGCGCGTGTGTGTGTGTGTGTGTGTGTGTGTGTGTGTGTGTGTGTGTGTGTGTGCACGTGTGTGTGTGGGTGTGTGTGTGCGCGGGTGTGTGTATGTGTGTGTGTGTGTGGGTGTGTGTGTGCGCGGGTGTGTGTATATATGTGTGTGTGTGTGTGTGTGTGTGTGTGTGTGTGTGTGTGTGTGTGCGTGCGTGCGTGCGCGCGCGTGTGTGTGTGTGCGCGCGCGTGTGTGTGTGTGTGTGTATGTGTGTGTGTGTGTTGATTACTATCGAGAAACACACGAAAACCCAAACAAACGCAAACAATCAAACCCAAACACACACACACACGCGCGCGCGCACGCACAGGCACCCAAACAACAAACCCAAATACACACACACACACACACACACACCAAACAACCCCAAACAAATCCACACAACCAATTTTCACCGATTTTCAGTGTCATCTTTGAAATCGTGTATTTTGACAAACTTTCAACGGGGAAGGGGGGAGGGGGAAGTAACCGCTCCGATAGCTCTTCGGCATTGTATTCAGGAAGGTTTTTTTTACAAATCTCCCCACTCTCCACTCCCAATTTATGCGTTGCAATGTCCGTAATTGTGCCATTATGTTCCTTGTATCCGAAAACTTCGGAACCCCTTAACGTATGGAATTAATTTGTGGAATTTGAGGAAAAAAAACGTAGTTTGGCTTGTCATAAACCAATCTACTTTTTTTCCTAAAATTCAAGAAAAGTTCAACAAAGTTTCGACGGGATCTGAAGAGTCGTTTCAGAGATTTTTGGGTATCTATAATTGTTCTACCATACCGACCGCGATGAGGTGTCATTCCGTCTTAAGGCGTCTGGCCACCCTCGCCGCTAGAAAAATGGGTACATTTAAAAAAAATAATAAATTCGAAAGTATGAATCGGAAATTTTAATTTTTTTATACAACGTCAGGAACCGCTTTAAGAATAACGTAAATAAATTTCCCTTAAAAATATTTAAAAATGGCGGCGTTATGCACATTTCCGCGGAGGCCCTCCACACGA
The DNA here is from genome assembly GCA_963210295.1 of Ophion ellenae. NCBI lineage: Eukaryota > Metazoa > Arthropoda > Insecta > Hymenoptera > Ichneumonidae > Ophion > Ophion ellenae. Next base: position 2,211,086 of record OY723394.1, read on the forward strand.
TACGCGCGGTCGTTGTCCCACCTGTTACTCGGTGATGAAGACTCTGAAAAAAAAATTTGCTTATTCGTGAATAGTGGCGTAGCAATTTTTTTTTGACCATTGAAAAAATTATGTCGAGCCAACGAAAAAAAATTGTATTTTTCACCGAAATTTTACGAATTTCACCAATCAAGTTATGGCAAAAATCCTACACTACATTTTAGATAATTAAAAATGTATGTATCTAAAAGTATATGTAATAATCTAAAATGTATGTATCTACAACTATTGTGTAAACAATTTGAAAGCAATCGGACCGATATTTAACGAGATTTCGTTGGTATCAGTTCGAAAAATGTAGTTTCGAGATAATCGCAAAAGAAAGTTAACTTGCGGTTATCCGGTGACGGTGCTGTTTTTGTGAGTCTCACCTTCAATCAGCGATTATTCTTAACAGTTCAAGGTTAACATTTTTTTAATCCTGATGACCAGACGCCTTAATTTCGTGTTCTCGTGAACACATTGACCATAATTGTATACTTTCGTTAGAGAATGCATCCTCTTGCTCCATTACAAGAAAACGACTTCCAGAAAAGATAGAATTTTCGAAAAACGTTCTACTAGCGAAGGCAGTGACATATAATTGGCTTAAGATAATTGATATGTATTTTGAGTTCACATTTTTTAACAGCGTATCTCAAGTATGTCTCTCGTTTTACTTCACCTAAAGCCCCATTGATACAATTGGAAACGGGTATAGGACACTCATTGTGTAATACCTGACTTAATTTATCATTTATTCATCAATCAACTAGTAACTGGTAACAAGGTAAATAGTTAAACCTTGGTTTTTCTGGATTATATTTGCAGTAGTGAGTAGCAATGATGGTCGTAAAAAAGTGTTTAGAACAAAGTGATTTCTCATACCATTCACAGGTGCTGATTTCTTTCTCATCTTCCGAATGAGATAAAAAAGGCCCCACTGCGGACGATTGCCATGCGGTATAATGCGATCTTGTTTTTGTTTGCGACGAGATAGGTAAGCGGAATTCGGCAGACGATCCGACCGGTCCAATACAAATTTTTGACATTTTTTCTTTAAATGAAACAGTTATCTTTATGAGTATTTATATATTCGAATATTACACACACACACACACACACTCGCGCGCGCGCGCGCATCCTTAGGTACAACATTTCCTTATGTGATTACCTTTTTTGACACATAATTAATATTCGTATATTTATTAATTATGTATTAAAAAAAAAAGTGAATCGCCCAAGTGCCGACATTGGTGGACGGGCGGTCAGGGTTCGGCTCTCGCGGTACATCATGTTAAGCAGGGCCGTGCATGGCCTGTACTCAGAGCGGTGGCCGCTTAGCTTTGCACCGGCAGACGCATCAACCAGTGAGCGGAAGGCCCATATATACTTCTGATGCCTTGGTGTTGATACTTGAGCTAATGTATGCCCACCAGCAGAGAATCAGAAGAACATGGGGCCGGCTATACCGGTGCGGGCTTTCTACACTGCAAAAACGAGGCGTGTTTGACGTGTGTTCAAAGTGTGTAGAAATAACACAACATAAAGTCTAAACACAGGTTGCCATGTTGATTCTACACACTTATGCATTCGGTATCACGTAATGCGTTATAATTACACACGTAATGCGTTAAAATTACACACGTGAGTGTGTCATCTTTACGCATTAAATTATTACACACCTTCGTAGCGTCCCCATCAATAACACGCTTATGCGAACACACATAAAGCGTGTAGAAACAACATACAAGACGCATATTTACACACATTGGACTAAACAACACGCGTTGATAGCAACACACGAGCAAAAATAACACGGGAAAAAGCAACACAGTTTACGTGTGTTAATTGCGAGTTATGGATCCTATTTTAAAAATCACCATGGTTACGGCATCACGTGAAACTCATTAGTTGATTTGACGTTAATTGATTGACAGGTTAACACAACTACATTTGGTCTGCAATTAACCGATTAACCCGTTCAATTAACCCGATCAGATTATCGCTTTTTTCGGCCCCTTGTCAGGTTATCGTGGGTCACTGAAGGACCGAGACATGTTAGAACACGTAATTTGCAATGAAAAATTCTGATAAAATTCCGGAACACTCTTGAATACTTCTACTTTAAGGGTACACCATGAATATTGCAAAACAATTTAAACAAATATTTTATTTTTCGTCATAAACACACCCACCTCCCAAAAATACAGACATTAACTAAAAATGGTTCGGGTCTCCAGCGACTTACGATAACCGAATCGGGTTAAGATCTTAGTATACACACACCCTCTATAATAAATATACTCAACATATATTTCTGACTGTTGATTCTGAATTTATTTACTTACTTATATGGAGGATATACATTTTATTTACATGGAGGATATACACTTTATTTACATGGAGGATATACATTTTATTGACGTGGAGGATACATATATGTAAATAGTATTGTAAGAATGCGATTGACAACTTTTATTTTATCCCGAAAATTCATCTCGTCCGTGGTTAACTAAACTCACGTACGTTGCGTCTTTCAGCTTGACACAAAAAACAGGGTTAGGAAAAATCAAATAGCTGTAGACCCTTTTTACACGTTTTAACGTGTGTAAGAAAATAACACACGTCAATGTGTTGTTTGCACTCATCTATCCGTGTTATTTTAACACGGTTATTTTTTACACACGCTAAAACGTGTAAAAAGTGTCTAGAGCCATTACACACCTAAAATGTGTAAAAACAACACACTTGTTTTTGCAGTGTAGAGTTTCCCCGTACCTTCGGCAAATGCAGTATACTGTAGCTTAAGGCCATGTGTCACACCGACCGAGTGCGAGAGAGATAGCTGATTTACTGATTCCCAGTGTTCTCCTAAATGGTTGATTTTTTGGAAAAACGTAAAGAAACACCTTCCACTCTGTTGAACGGCGAACAACTCCTTTCTCTTCGTTTGCCCGAAATGTGGTCCGCCTGAGAGAGAACTTGGCACTAGGATTTTTACCGACCGGACATGTGAGCCATGTCCTTAAGGCAGTTGTGGACGCAGCGAAAATGAGGTCACATTAACGAAGTGCTCGTAGGGAGTGATAAAAAAAGGATTCAATTCGGAAGGGTTATACGCAAAAACACGCAAGCGTGTAAACGTTGGAACTCAGGAATTAATTGGCACCTCGTTAAAACAAACAAAAATTAAGTAAATCGCGTAAGTAGATTTTTGCACTACATTCCCTTTCTAAACGGTCTTTCTTTCTAAAATGTATTTCTAAAACCTTTCTAAAATGTCATTGCCTCATATGAACCCTTTAATTGAATTTCATTCACCAAGTTCAAGTGATGAATTGACTACAAAAAATACACTCAAGAAAGGTTACTTGTCAAATCGCTGATTGTAAGAATGTTAAAATTATGACGATCCTCGAGTCTATCCATTGGTCCATGGACAGTACGAACGGAGACTTTACGAATGATTGACCCGCGCTTTAAAAGTTTATCAAAATTAAATAAAAAGTATTCTCCGTACTCGAAGTTATAATCGTGATTCCTGATGTAAAATGTAACTGCGAACCTTAAGGTTGTTATGGGGTTTAGCCGTCAGGGGTGAAGTACGAGGGGAGCGCCCTATGCTTATGCACGGAGCCGATTGGCTGTTATCAACTGTTAGCTTTCAAATAATCGTCATATTTAACGTCTTCGAACTATTTTTCTACATCTATTTGTGAAAATATGCATTTTTGAACATTCGGCGATGACATTAAGTGTTTTCATTACTTTGTAAGATTATTTTGTATAACTTTTTCTCGGTCAAGTAACGCGAAACGAATTGGCAACGTCGTACATCGTGGTATATCATAATGCCCAGGTTGGCAGAAGTGTCGCGAAGTTAGAGACATATGCGACCTGTTCGTAACCTCAATATCGGCCCAAGGAGCTGTCAAACATGAAAATCGGTCCGATTCATCCGAAAAAAAAAATTCGCTGGAAATAAAAGTGTGTACTAAAGCTGTCTATAATATCGAAGAAATCAACAACTTTAATAATTTTCCGATGTGCCAGAAAAAGAAATGTATGTATGAAAAAAAATCCTCGTTACTTTGTCTTTGCCTAGAAATGTCTAGAAATGTATAATTTCTGAACATAGTTGTCAAATTAATATTGAGTAATTATTACTAATTAAGAAAAAGAAGTACCAATAATATTCGTTGTTAATTATCCTGACCGAGTAGTTTAAGGTTCCCGGGCATAATTACCGAATATCGATAAGATAGGTAGCATTTGCGCCGTCTACGACGTTGCCATGATTACACAGTCTAATATTTTGTTTGTTTGATTTTCGCCCAAATTTCCTATCAAAAACATTAATAATTTTACAACGGTACTGTGAATCCTCATCTTGACGGTACCAAGAGTTAGTCCGATTATTAGTCGCACCGTACCTGTTTTTTCAGCTCCGGGGTAACATTCACTTAGCAGATATTAATCATGTATTGAAAAATTATCGGGCGTTTTCCATAAGAGTAATGTAATTAGCCCACGAAATGCGTCGAGTTTGCCGATTTTTTTCCCAAAAAAACGGTACCGTGGATCGTATTCATACTGCAGAGGATGATCAGCAAAAATATTGTAAAGGTCCAGAGAAAATTTCAGCTCGATGGTAACATGTTGAGTTAACCCCATAACAACTTTGAATCTCCCATGCAACTCGAACGCTCAAAAGAGCGCTCTTCGATTAATGTAGAAACGGAGCAATAAATAAGCAGTACGGTTCGCCGTGAACGGGGGTAGTATGCACAAATGTGACTGCACATTTGGCGAAGTTACCCTCCGGTAGCACGGGTAGCGTGACTAATCGATGAGCACACGGTCGGTCTCGTTCGATCAAAACGAATTCATCCCCGCGTCCACAAATGTTTCCTTCACAAAACACAGGCTATTATTCAAACGGCCAGTCCAAATATCATCCACAAAGGACCGAGGGTCAATCATTATCGGAGAATTCGACACCGGATTTGTCAACTAATGTGAAAGCCAGCTTGATTGTAAGTTTCATATCATCAGGGCTGCTGGGTTTCCCATTTTTCCAAAGTTCAAGATGCAACGTGCGAAGATGCACGTAAGGATGAACATATCGTAACCGACAGCTCGTGCATATTCGTGTCAAGCAGATCGAACGCCAAATCTTTCAGCGCCATATGACACGATCAGGATATGCAGGGTATTCTGAAGGGACTGTACAAGAAGCGGGACACGAACGAGAAAGTATCGCCCGGAATAGTGAAGAGAAGAACCGAGCAAGTGTGTGACGTTGAAACGATCGCCAAGTGCGGTCAACCGTAAGGAGTTGGGGTTTCCCATGACGACTTTAATTTCCCCCTACCCTAAACGCACACACACACACACACGCGCGCGTGTGTGTCTTTTTTCCTGCACAGCCTACCAAGCACTCACGAAGCGCTTGGGTTCGATCAGCCTCCCTCTCGTAGAAATCTTTATAGCTCTTTCGTGCATATACACACCCATAAATCTATTCGAATTAACACGTCATTGAGGCGAGCAAACACGCTTACTCCTTTTTTCGTCCCTCGCACTCTGAACGACGACAACTGCATAGGCTGAAACATAGCTGGGCTCCGAAAAACTGATCATGGATCTGTAATTCGGAAGCGGCGAAAGGAGAGACCAAACGCGAAGAAAAACACGTTTCGATTCCCACGACAACTTCAATTAATCGCGACTGTTAAACGATGACCTCGTTACTCTCGATGATTTCTCAATAAAGTTTTTTTGTTTTAAATTACTTTCCATGTTCACGATAAACGATTATCGTCCCCGAATGAGATAATCCCTCGAATACACTATCGAGGACAGACTGTCGTGAGATGTTCGATCGTTGACTCACGCGTCAGTTTTTGAGCCCGGCGTTTTACGAACGCGAGTAGCACTTCTTGCTGGGACGAAAAAGCCCATCCTATCACGGATGATTGATCACAGTAGAAAGAATGGATCGTTAAAGAAAAATGGGGAAAAAATGAGAGAGAATTTGTCGCGGAAGCTAATTAAGACAACGACCTTGCATCATCATCATCATCGTCATCCTCACTCTTGATCAAGTCGATCGAGAGGTTTTTTTGCGCGCGACCTTTAAACGCGCATTCGCGACACTTTTAATTGGGTTCGGTCAATTCTGGTAGAAAAATAGTGGCATCCGGCGCGCGCCGCGAGGTCAATCCGAACGACCCCGTATCCTGGGTCTTAGACCCTTTCCTTCTTCTTCATTCAACTCTACCAAGACTGTATTATTGCGCGCGCAACGCGGGTCAAACTCTTGACTCGAACTCCCGACCACGGACAGCTGCCCTCCAAACGTCTCCCTCTCTCTCTCTAACCCCCCCCCCCTCTCTCGCTCGTTCTCTCTCTTTTGCTTATTGCCTTTTCTTCCATCTCTTGCTCTCTGTCTTTTTTCATCAATTCCTCCTTTTCTCTGGTTATTCTTCATTCTTGAAGCGCGTATACTATATAATGGTAGATTATGCCGCATGGTAGTAGCACCCGTAGAAATTAGTTTCATTCATGGATCTCATTCACCCCGTCTTCGTTCTTTTCTTTTTCGTTTTACTTCCACAGTCCATTCTTTTTAAATCCGGCAAAAACAATCGCTCGATAATGGAAGTTCAACGATCTCACGGTTAATTCGTGTCACCGGATATGAGGATCACTGGAAATTACATCTGCAGGGGAATCCTCCCAGATTGATTAGTTGCGTCTCAACACTCTGTCCTTCACTGGAATTGTCTTTCAGAAAACGGATGAAAACTACGAAAAATTAGCAGAATTGAACACAACGATTGGAAAATCCAAATTAAGCAATTTATATCGCCCCCATGATTTTTGCACTTTCTGAAATTGATTGTGCAATTACTGCAAACGATATGATGGAATGTAGATTCACATAGATGATTCGTGTTTGTGTTTTACATGTTTGATACATACATATTTGTATATGACTACACTGGGCAAAATAAATTACATGTATATTGCATTGTCCTCCTCGTACTTTATTTCATCCATTATTGTATATATATACACGGATGTTACGAAGATTGAATGCATCACATTAGTATGTGTGGGTTATATGGTGATGGCGAATAGCGAGTGACATCAAGAGGGATGCGTAAGATCTAACATGAATTAAAGCGTGTCAAGACTGCTATCATTTGCGCGTAGTGCTACATTATTATCAGTGTCTCGACACTCATATCCTCGTTTATCAATGAACCGGTATGGACATCATAGCAATAGAAGTTCTCGCACGAAAAGTATAGTGATTGTTTCGTAGATTGTATAATTACACATCTACATGTAATAATTGTTCTCGCTGGTCCTTCTGCCTGTCCTTTTTCTCTCTAGCCTTCGTTAGCAATGAAATTGAGATTTTATTGAAAGTTGCCGTGTTCTAATGTCAAAGTACCTTACCTTTACTCATCTTCATTTTTCTTCTTCGTATAATTCGTATCATTTGCATCGATTCAGTGTGATTCAAAGTGAGTCTCAATTGTCCTACAAGGTACGCTTGTTTAAATAAAGATCAATGACATGCGCTTATCGCAGCTTGCGCTCAACTAAAACTGTCAATGGCTTCAGCGAGCTTTGACAGCATAGGCTGTCGACGCAAAGTTCCGCAAGGCGTTGAAATTTGAGGGTATTAGCAAGCGATTTGACAAGAATAGCGTTATACAAAACTTGTCGATGATTGCGCGCACATACGCGCGCACACACGCACACACACACACACACACACACACAAACACACACTAGTTGTTGGGAACATAAACGAAGCCTGTTCATTCGTGTAACTATACAATATAGTCGCGTAGTTAGAGTTCACGAAGAACGTGATGTATGCGTGTAAACCCGTTGGCCATTTCAACAGCACTCGTGACCTGCGAGAGCCTTTAAAACAAATATACAGAGGGTCACGCGGCAAGTACAGCACAAAGATTTGAGTGAGAACAAATATCATGTCGTGTTGGTGAGAGAAAAAATGGAGGCAGCCGTTTTCGAGTGCAGCGAATCGCAAGTAATTCGACCGATCGCGAGAGATTTATCGATTGATCCATCCACGAGTGGTACACAACGCAATCCGACCAATGGATTTATGAGCGCGCTTACGAGCATCAAGTGGCCCAACCAGGCTTCCGACCAAAGCCCAGCTGCGCAACAATGAACGCTCTTTTTTCATATGTACACGGAACAAATCTCCTTAACCACTGCATCTTGGATTACCACCCGGGTTCATACCCCCCTGCCCCTGGTCGATAATTGCTCAGACGTGACAAAGGCGAAGTTCGCAGGGTTGAAATGAAGCGAGTGCTTTTCAACCTATAACATTTTTTCTTGAAGCTTGGGTTGTTTTCGAATGTGAAAGGATTGTTAACCAATTATAGATACTGGAACGGAAACATGCTGCCACGATTGATAACTGATTTATTATACTGGTCTTGACAAGTAGCCCATTGTATTGGAATCTTATTTAATTTATCGCATCGTTTTATCAAGTCATTCGTACATTGTGTTTAACAAACTTTCGCTGTTAATACGATCTATTTTTTTCATTGATAGATCCTCGTATAACCTTTTGATCTAAATATTAATGAAAATTTAATGATATGTTGACAAAAAAAATTAAGAAATCCAGCACGAATTGAGCGTTTTGACTTCGAAACTGTCTCATTGGAAATGAGCCTCGAAGTTTTTTACCCTAACACCAGGTTCGCCATTCGTGGCGAATAAATAAATTTGCACAAAAAAAATGTGTCACGAAAAATCTTAGTCGCGCGAAATTTCATCTGTATACACACATAGGATACACACCACGTGCATTAACATGTAACGAAGAAAAAATAGTTTGCCCCCTCGTGCCTTTTAATAAGCGCTCTCGGGGCACGCTGCAGGCGAATTGTCGTGTGTGACGAAGACAAACGAAATTCGCCTGAACATACACAGGCGGTGGTGGGTGGCACGCGCCCAATGCCGTAACTTTAATATAAACGGTTGACTGGCGATGGTATAACACGAGACGGACCGGAAAGGACGTCTGCCGAGTGTCACCCGGCCGTACATTCATACCTTACATGTACTCGTACCGAATAATACCGTATATTGCGATCAGCTCCCCACCGCAATTTCCGTGCGATATATTCCCGCGTGTATTCGATATGCACGCGGCTGCGGAGCCGAACCATACACACGCACTCAATGAGCCGCTGCGCCGAGCTTCGAGAATCCGCGCACGTGCTCTTCGGAAGAGGGAGGGAGGTCGGGAGGTTTCCTTATCGCTAGATTCGCAGACAAGAAAAAGATAGTACATATCGTGTATCCGAAGCCTAAAGAAATCAGAGTTGTGCGGAAACGAGATTATATTCGTACATCAACGAGATCCCATCAGCGCTGGAATTCGACCCATTGCCTTCCCGCGGGTACGTTAATCAAACTGATAACGAAATATCAACGATTGCAAATACTTACCAACATACAGTAAGTCCTTGAAACACTGTTCTTTGACGAATTTTGGGACTATCGTCTACTATGATAAGTGACTACGATAATGGAATGCACAGCCAAGTGACATGCGGTCGAATGATATGACATTACTTTGGACCGAAACATAGTCTAAGTTTAGGTGACGAAAATCTGAGGCCCTCGCGCAGCCAGGACTGATAGTCCCCAAACTCGCTCTGGCATTCGCTGCCTGTCTATTTCCCCTAATGTTCCCACTCGGTGCACGCTCGAAGAATGCACGGTAGTTAAATAGGAAGTGTCCCTCGATGCGAACTCCGCGGTGGGTCCACGTTCTGAGAAAGAGCGGAGCCTAAATAGAAAACAAAACAAAAAGAGTCCAATCGAGATGTTGGCCACTCGTAACAATCGACGAGAGAGTTCGGAGTCTTCGTAGAGACGATTAAACCGTCTGGCAAGCGTCATTAGCCGTTGAAGGGGGGATTCCTCAATATACCGTCCAATACAATCAGTCCTTGAATAGGTAGATATCTCGGTACCGTACTTGAGAACAGACATTCGAGGTAGGTCCCCTTGTGACTGTATTTCGAATCTAGCTGGTAGTTTTCGAACTATTGCAGAACAAATTCCACACTTTAATAACAATTCTAATTAGACGATTAATTTTCTCACACCCACATATAACTATTCCGCCAGTCTTTCTTCCTACAAAATTATTTATTCCTCTCAAGCTTGTAGGACACGATTTCGAGCCCGCGGTTGGGTCGTTGCAAATCCCATTAATGTAACAATAAATAAATCGTGCAACCATACGATAAAAAGGCAGAATTGTATTATTCTAACTTTTTTGTTATTAAGTTAAGCACAAACTGAGTAACCAAGTGGCGTCTGCTCGGAGACGACGAAAGCCCTAATAGCGATGACTCGCACGCGCCTCGATCTCCTTCCAGTTCACTCGTCTCGCAACCTTAGCGTGTCGTTAAGCAGGAAGTTGACGGCAACCTCCGGTTTATTGCCGAGGAATTTTTTATCAAGACGCTTACCACACGTTCAGATAGCTGGACCCATATTACATATATATATATATATATATATGCATATCAATCTTTATTTATGTGTATGTGTACATGGGCACACGTGCGTGGGTGTGTGTAATTATACATGTGCATCCGTGTAAAAATTAGCTATGCGGCAGTGAGTGGTAAACTCTTTGTTGCAAGCTTTGCCACTTGCGGACATATTTATTCCTTGATATAATCTGCCCTCAAGATAATCATTGCTTAACACTGGCTACAAAAAAGCAAGTACAGTACTGACTTGTTGCGCTTACTTTCCACATTGCTATACGCGGTACATCACAATATAAATTTTACTATAAATCCAAGTATGATAAAATGTAAACGTCAAAACTGTTTTAATCGTAGCTAATCAAATAAAAATATCGTCCAATTTTTTAGGCATCGGTATACGAGGAGTATCCAATCTTCGTTCTGCAGGGTATTTTCGAATGAGCATGGAAAAATAATGATAAATAATAATCATGGATATTGTTTAATTATGAGAATTACCTTATTATGAATGTACATTAACAATATACAGATGATCCAGTTGATACTAAATTATCATCGTCCGCATCAACATGATTGTCTTCATTACTGTATCGTATTACTTTTCAATAGTTTGAATATTCTACGGCACCTTTATGTGTGATATTAAATACATAGAACATGAGTAGCAGCATTTTTGCTGCAAGCTAAGGATATGGGCACGCGAAAATAGCATGGAAAAGCTACGACGTAGAGAAGCCCAACGAATCAGGCCTCGAACGCTGGACAAACAGAAACGAACTCGACGACTGTGATCAACAGTAGGAATATATCGCGCCTGTAAATATCAGTCGCACTAACCAATTGACCCGAGTGATTATCCTCACAAGGTTTCGTCGACAGGGGTTCTCGATGATTGCGCGAAGGCAAGGGGAAGAATGGCCCTTAAAAGTCCAGGGTCATCTGCGATACGATAATGGAGTATGTCGAGTCTTTCAGTGATCGTTATATCCGTTGCAAACTTTGCAAATCCGTAGTTCAATGCAACGAAACCTCTTCCAAATAAGTATAAGATATGTCCAAGCCGGTTATTTGGTTTTTGCTGTATCATAGATTCAGTCGAAGATTAACCTTAATTCGATAATTTCACTGATCGGATGTCGTCACTCCCTTCTTCTGATCGTTTAGATCTAATTTTCTGGAAGGACTCGCGAGTCACTGTTCGTGTACCTGCCAAATCGGAAACCCGCGATGCTTATTCACTTAATAGCATAGTCTAATCGAGGGTCGCGTCTTTTCCGGTCTCTCAATAGCATTCTTATGACTTATTCAGTCAGAATTCGTTGATCAGATAATGAGTCAGAATACAGATATTCTTACAGCTGGCAAATGAGACGAAACATTTATTATCGTTTTTAGGAATACTATAAAATGGCTCACTGTTACTGTCTTTGCACATAATAATATATTTGACAAGAGTACTGATAATGTGTCACCATAATCCATATTCATTACTGAAAACGACTTTATTGTGCAAGCCTACATGACAGCTCTCCACAAAAGTATTGATAAAAGGGTTTATCGCTTGGCTATTATACGGCAAGGATTACCTTAATGTAATACATTCTTAATGCTACCGATGCAAAATCGGCCTGGGCGGGGAGGCGATAATTTAAAAAACGTTGGAATCGCACCCGTCGTGTGTAGATCAACATGCTATTGCTCCGGTATAATGTCCGAGAAACAATTATGCGATTTCAACGAACGTTAATTGAAGCCATTCAAGATCGTCATGAGTATAGCAGCGTGATCACGAGGTGTTTCTCTCTCGGTTATTCCTTCTCCACTCATCAACAGAAGATTTGTTTTGCATCAGCATGAAGGAGAATGGTGGATACGATGTAAAGCTAAAATATATGATTGTACGAGTAAAGAAAAAATTGTTTGCGTCATTGCTCATTTGCATTGACAATTTTTTGCATTTCCATTATGTTTCTGAATATTGGTATAGGCCCGAGTCAAAATTTTTAGCCTCCTCTGAACGCTCGCAGGACCCATTTATTTCGTAATACATAAGCCGCCAGCCTCCGTTGAATCTACCAAACCCCATTTGTTGAGTTCAGTGCCATGAAGAGACCTCCTCTTGGTCCAGTGTAGCCTCTGCTAGACCTCCCAAACTTTCTTTCGACCCCCAGTTTCAGTGAAACGTGCAGAACACAGGCCTCCTTAACCTGCTTTCGATCTCAAACCATTGCCTCGACCCCACCTAACCTGCTTTCGGCCCAAATTCGATATCTCCTCCATCGTCACTCCATTGTGGCCTGATCGGTAACCCGTTCGATGATGAAAATAATACGTTTTCGCTAATTATCGGCCGAAGAACGGTACAGGTAAATATGCATTATTAGATGATGAATAAATACTACACGATTAATAATAATACATCGTCACCTTATCAAATTATTAGTGCAATATTAATATTGCAAAAACAATCAAATTTGCTCAATATCGATTTATTATTATTTTATAGGCGATTCATAAAATATGGCTCGTATATACAGTCTTACTCCAATTTTATCGGATTAATGGACGTCACGAATTTTCCTGTGAGAAAAAATCTCACAGGAAAATTCTTTAAAAATGCCAGGCTATCCAGTATAAACTTACGCTACTTTTTACATCCTTGAAATTTCTTCCCTCTAGTTCTTGAGTTGCATTGCATTACCTAGAATTAGTCTTTTTTAGCAAAAAATGAAATAACTTTGCAAAGAAAATTGTACGATACTTTTTTAAAAACGCAAATGAACCTCCTGCTACTCCGTTCAAGTTTCTCATGGATGAACATGACAATTTTTTTTGCATAAGGCTCAATTCTCGATGGTCGAAAAAAGCCGAAAAACAGTCACGTACAAAAGTAGGTACCGGGTCGAGAAAAAAAATTATAAAAAAACATTTCAAAAAAGCAAAATAAAGCTGAATTTGTTCCCTTCAAAACGCCGTTCGGTAAATGTGGTTATCTTTTTTTACGAAGCTATGTAACTTTTAGTGCAGCAAGAAATATAGACTGGTGTATCCAAACTTTTAAGTGGCAGTGTATATTATATAATACTATATATATATATATATATATATATATATATATATATATATATATATATATATATTGTACTTGAAATATGTGGTTGCGTTGAAATATTCGAATATACACTACCAGTCAAAAGTTTTCGGACACTTCAGATAACTGCAAAACTTTCAATCACTTTGGATCATTGCAAAATTATGGCAGAATAATTATTATTTTACGGAGAATTAACTAGATGTTTCATCGAACCAAATTTTGCTATTGCATTCCATTATTAGAATTATTTATTTCAAATATGTTCATTTGTTCAAATTAATCTATTTAATATCGTCCAATAACTAAATATTTTATTTGATCCTAATAAATCTGTGATTCGGCTTCATCTGTTCGAAAAACAATTTAGTTAAATTCACTGAATGGATCTAGTTAATCTTTTTAATTTAAATGAAATAGAATTTTCGTAGTCAACCATTTTTTTTATTTGATCGAACTGATGGTCTATCTTTATTGCAACACTCATATCAAAGGGGCGTGAGGGTAGAGAAGGTGGAGAGAGAGAGAGGAATTATATATTATATATATATATATATATATATAGGTTATGTTTGAAAAATCTATAGTATGTTATTCGATAAAACTCTCTAATTATCAAAATGATATTAACTAATTGATATAGTTTATGTGATACAAAAAATAGTTATTCGTATTCATTTGGTCTCTTATGCCATATCAGTGGCCAAAAGGTTGTAAGCACTCGGTAGTCTAGGGGCAGTGTGCATCGCTATGAGCAGGTAGGTACTAGGTTCGATTTGCATATAGGGTAAATGTTTTCTTCGAAAAAAAATCATTTCTAAAGGCCAGGGAATGACGAATTACGATGGAAAATCGTTGTGCTAAAGCTCTTAATTAAGTGATTCATTTATTTTCGATTTATGAAATATTTTATGCATATAGTACACTTAGATTTACAGTGTACATTGTAAGCAAATAAAGATAGATTTGAATCTCATCTTTACTAACATATATAAATATCTTTGAAACAAATATGATCGTAGTAGGCTTTGAGACAAGGAAAAAACCTATTGTATTTAAATAGATGCTATTTAAATTAATTTTCTTGTTTAGCAGTGTACAGTAGGCCAAAAGGGTGGGAGATGGGGGGGGGGTGGAATAGGTTCTGCGGGAGCGCTGGAAGTAGGCCCACCTGACGTTCCATAGGTTCAGTTGTGGTCCTCACTAGCCTCCTTTCAGTTAAAATGTCCAGTTTCTGCCATGCCGAAGGTTAATCGGAGGCCCTTTCCAAACACTGTACCCTCCTTTAGATACCCGATAATCCGCTATCGCCGATTTCTGCTCGGAAAAGGAAGCCTTAATTTTTCGGGTTGAACGCGGGTCGAAAATTTTGACTCGGGGGAACTTGAAGCTTCGACTTATTTTTAATACCAGATTTTGGACGTCTTTTGAAAGCATGATTATTTACAACTTTACTTTCAACAAATAATCACCGTAATTACTTTTATGAATAATTGGGTAAGTCACGATTCGAAAAAATAATGGTATCGCAAATTTCCATTATGGTTTGTCGTAGGTCTGTAGCTTCTTAAGGCCTTATATACGCGATTTCGTCTTCTTCGTAGGTACATTCATAGAAGCCGTGAAAAAAGAAGTGACCCATGTATTGCAAAATTTTTTAAAAACAATATTTTTTCAATTTCTTAACTGGATAACAAAAAAAACAATTACATATTTATAATTACATAATAGATGTCTCTTCTGTGTGAACGAGCACGAATATTTAAAAGGAAAAGCATGTTAAACATGGGAGTACTTAAACTTTTTGAGTCCATTTTTTAATAATACATCATTCATTTGAAAAACTGGATAAGCAATATTTACTTTTCGAGGTTCGCGTTATGGGTATTGATAAATAGAATATGATGTGAAAGTTGGAAAGCGATCGGAACTTCGGTTCGTGAGTTTTACCGTCACGAGGTGAAGGAAAATCGATTCGTGGGGAAATTGCTTTCCCTAAATCTAGTATAAAATATTATTTAGTAGCTCCCCTTATTTAGTAGCCCCCGGCGCCCTATGTGGGAATGTCTATAGGAAAACATGCTCTAGGATGCGACCTAGCAATGCATGTTAGAGGGAAACATTGAAATTAGGCATAGCGCGCACCGATCATCTGCCTAATTCGAAGAAAATAAAAGTTTGGACCCTCCAAGTGCTCTAACTTCAACATTTAATTGAAATGTTTTATTCTCAAAAGCTTAATATATTGTTCAAAGTCCAGACTAGAATGTTTAAAAAATTATACTTTTCGCACAAAGTGCGCCCGTAACGCACGAAACAGCCTAGGACGGTGAAAGTAGCAATTTGGAGTCGCTTAGACCAGTGATTGTACAACAAATATTCAATGGAGTAAACAATTGAAGACCTACTATGAAAATATCTCCGTGGGTATACGCGGAATTCAAATGAGAGCTTCAATAACGCCGTGTGGACGATAACTCCTAGATTAGGTTTGAAACGTTAAAGACGTTTTCCTCGAAATCACGGTTTTGAAATCGGCAGGACGCATTATTCTGACGGTTTACATCCGAAAGACTTCAAATTTCAATTGTAGTTTCTGAGATAGATTCTCTAAAGAAGCACACACGATGTTTACGATTCATCAAGCATTCTTCTTTTGACAAATACATTAAGGGATAACACCACTCTTGGATTTTTGAAAAATCGTTTTTTTTTGCTTAAAAAATACTTTGGGGTCATAAAAACAATATGCAATTGGTCCTGTAGCGAAAACAAAATGGTTCAATTATTGGTTTTGCCGCAGTGCCTCGGACTCCTTTCAGGTGCCTCGTACAACTTTAAACGCGTTATTCCCGAAACCACTTTTATCAAACTGGGAGGACGGATTACTCGAACACCTTTGCATGGAGCGATTAAAAATTTTTATAGCAGCTTCATAATTACATTCTCTACGGGAGTACCTAGCCGTTTTTCGATTAAATGTAAACTTTTTTTTATTAACAATTTACTGCTTATTTTTTGGGCAAAAAATCGATTTATTTCTTCCAGAGCGCGCCATTTTTCAAAATGTTATTTAAAAAGATCCCTACGTAGCCCCATAGCTAATAATATATAGATTATATTTTTTTTGGTTTTCTTTGCAGGTCTTATACTTTACGAGAAAACCGTCCTCCCGTGAAGCTATTTGTAAAAAAAACACGTTTCTCAAGATGGGCTCTGTCGTCGCCATTTTATATGAAAAATATAATACATTTTTTTTAATCCTTTAATATGTGTTAAATAAACCCTCTGAAAAGAAATCCTATTCCTTGTTTCATACTCCCAAAATAAATTGTCAAAGTTAGGTCTTATTTTCTGCCGTTAGAGTGGTGTTATCTCTCAAGGCCGAATTTTTAGCGAAAACAAAATTATTCAAAATGATGATATTTTGCGAAAAAAAACCATATTTTTTATAATCATGTGTACTTCTCTAGCAAAAGTAAAGTAAATGACGACATATTTTTTGTTCTAGGTGTTAAGGCGGGATATACATTTACAACGATAAAAAAATCGATTTCTTTTTTTTTCTTTAAAGGATAGAACTATATATGTAGAATATTGTCCTGAAGTTTCAAAGCGAAATTCGAAAAACTTGAAACGTTACAGCCTGCCAGGGCTATGCCTCACCGCTCGGATTTCCAGCGGGCGTGAACTTCAAACGCATTTTTCTCAAAACTGCATTATTGAAATTGGCGTGCAGGATCACTCAAAAACTGTTAAGCCGATTGAATTGAAACTTGGTACAAATGTTGATAATATGGGTCCCTTCTACTTGACGAGAATTGTTTTTGAAAAATTGGAAATTTTTTAATTTTTTTTGTAAATGCGTGCCATTTTCTTAAATTTGCACTTTCTTCATTTTAATTACCGTCACAAAGAAACTATACATGTTCCGACTGAAAAAATGTTTGAACTTTTTTATTCATAAAATGTTTCTTTTTATGTGCACTTCAACATATGTAGATTAAACCCAAACAAACGTCATTTCTATTGATTTTTTATTATTGTAAAAAAAATCCCAATAAAGTCTCATTTTTCGGTGAGCCACATAGATGTAACGCCTTAAAAAATTTCGACATTTCAAAGACCTTGTAGATATTAAGGAAAGCCATTGCAATGTTCCAACTTGTGAAAAATTAGTTTGTATCCAAAGGATTGCGGAAGCCTTGATGCACAAGCCACGCTCACACTTGACCAGTTTTTTTGTATTCAACGATATAAATGTTATCTTTCACCACAGGATAATTCTATCTTTTAAATGAGTATTATTTGCTAATGCACAAAAATGTCGGTCTTTCCACCACTCTCTGTCTTTCCCTCCAAGCATCTCTCCTTTGCCCATTGCGACACAAACATTTGCGACATTTTCGCGCTCTCACTTTTCCACGCAGGAGCAATGCAACAAGCACACAAGGTCGTTGGAGGCCTGACGGTTTTATTTTCTTTCCCTCCGCGTCCGACGACTCGGATCACGAGAGACGTACGTATATACACGGGCTTCTCGTTCATTCATTCCTTCATTCGGTCCATAGTAGTCAGTTCATTCACTCGTTTAACACTTTTGTGCGACGGGGAGATACGGGTCTTCTATTGCCATGGAAGCTTTCCAAGCACCAACATATATAAATATAAATATGTAATATATATACACGCTTCACATATGGAGGTTCTGTGTACTCGTAGACCCGAGCTACCGTAATACCGCGGGGCTGCAACGGCTAATGCCACAACTACCATCATCTCTTCAACATTTCATATGACGTTATTAGAGTGCAATGTCTCGCGCACCCTTATACGCAGTGAAAAGGAATGGGGCACTTTGAGGGAATTTTCGTCCGTAAAGTATAACCTACAAAGGGACAAATTATTCGATTCTATTACGGAATGAGCCTTCAGAGTCGCACCTACGGCACTTTGATCAATTTCCGACATCAAATTGATAACGGAAGAATTCTAAGTTTCGATGGCACTGGTTATTCGCAACCTGCTCAGCGCATGTAACCCAATTAACAATGTCCGAAGCGAACTAATAGCTAAATCGGTTTGCTCCGCAGCCAAAGGATGAGTCTTCGAGGATTATGAACCGCCATACTTTGCCAACATCAACCTCAATTCATCCTCGTGTGGACGGGCGGGAACACATCTGAATCCTACTCAGAGATGTGCGCCGCATATCGTATCTCTGTGTAGGCAGTACGAGCGAAAGTCCGCGAAGCAGTTCGTACCAGAGAGTCGCGATAATGAGGAGCAAACGGAATAGACAGTGCGGGGGTTGGAGCCCCGATGTTAGGCGTCCTCTTCGCGTCGTCGCTGTTGCCAAGATCTGCGAGACATCAGGCCCTGGTGCCTTTATATGTGCGTGTTTGCACGATGGTAATAATAATGATGCCTCGGAGACGGAACCGTCGGAAGCAAAACGCACTAGTTGTCCCCGACTAAATGAACGACTCATCGCCACTTTCGTGTCATCGAATGATAAGCTCCTCGCCTACGCGCCTCTTACACAGCTACATCAGAGATGAGTTGCGTCGTTTGTTCTTGGTGCTCGCTTGTATTAGCATCGGGTTCTTACCGACTATATCGGCTGGCTTTCCACATCGAAATCGTTGGTCGTCTTATATTCCTCGAATCCCGTAATAGCCAAGATTTCTAGGACGCATTTTAGTACAGGGCCTTGTTCGCCAATTCAGCTTTGCGATTAACCAAGTCTTATTTTTCGGTCCGTTCGTTTATCATCAATATATCACTGGCGATACGAGATGTCTTCAATTGTGATTGACGGATAGAAAAATGTAGGGTTTCTGTAGGCAAACTTGTATACGCATACCTGCATGCCCTCAACATTTTGTTTCAATTCGTACGTACAGCAATATCGGGGAGTGTACTCGTGATCCCGGCACGTAGTGTAGCGAGTTTTTCTCGCGTGTGTTTTAGATAGATTTATATAGATAAGATAAATTCCGTGGATTGAGGAAGTTGTAAATTCACTTGTTCCACGCCGTATAATTCTGAACGGTCCTGGCTCTGATGAGTCACTGTCGCTCCTCGATTAAGTACAATATCTTCCGTGCTAGGTGAGCGGGGTTTGACGAGGCGACTATTTTCGGATGGAAAAAGAGCAGGCCTTCCAATTAGATTTTTCAAAATAATAATGCTGGTCTATTTGTATAATTGATTTTCAGGAGAATTCTAAGGAAATATACAGTTGTCTGTTTGAACGAAAATTTCTGAAGCTGAACCGTCATCCATCATTAGAGTTTTCATTTAATCACAAAAAAAATCGCCTTTTTTTAATCAAAATCAATTTTGGCGAGAATGGTGAATTTCCACTTTTCCTGCCTGTGCCCAGTTTCGAGCGCCTATGATCAAGTAAATTGTTCGAAAAAAATATAAACATCGGTGTACACAGCTCACCATTACGTATCGATGGAACATCCCATGTAGGTACAAGCGTTGCATTTCACAGAGATACATGGCGTATTCACCGACCACCATTGTCATTAATCGAAGCCCATAGGACGAAAATCTGTTAGTAGTTTCCCTTCCACTGCGACATCGAGCTCCGCCGCCCCTTCGGATGAAGAGCCGCCGCGCAAGGATAAACGGAAAGAAACAGCTTCCAGCCCCTCTTTCAATAAAAACGGCAGCAGCCGTCCCTTCATGTACGAGGGGTCGTTCCGCCTGTAGCCTGGTTATAAAATTTCTCGTCCTTCGATGGATGTGTGTACTAACAAATCGGAAATAAAAATCTAACACGCCACCACAGACATAAATCTATGAACACATTTTTTCTCCGCAACGGTCTCAATCGCGCCCATTTCCAGCCATGAACTTGCTGCGTTTTCTTTTCCCTGTAGCGCTTATGGAACTATTTAGAATTATGTAACTTCCCTAATAAAAACCACCGATAATCGAGCAATTTTCTGCAAAATTATTGTTATTGTTCTACTTTAGAAATTTCCTACCGTTACCAAACAAGATTACTAAAATAACTATTGGGTGTGCATGTATGACTACGATTTGTTCAATAAAATGGCACAATTATTTGAAACATGATAAATAATGTTTACTTTATTGGAAAGTACAACCTTTGCCCTTCTATCGTGCAATAAATGGATTCCCCGCTGATGGAATTTTGGTGGTTTTGAAGCGATCCAATTATGGAGCACACTTTTGATTTCTTCGCAAGAACTGAACCGCCCTCCAGAAAGGGCCGACGCCTCAGATCGGAACAAATAGTAATCTGAGGAAGCAATGCCTGGTGAATATGGAGGGTGGGGTAGAATCTCCCTGTTCATTCCGTCTGATAATTGTTGACTGATGGGTGAACATGTGGTCTCGCATTGTTTTGTTGTAAATTCGTGTGGCACCCAATTTCCTTGCTTTTGAACCATTCCCATGTCATTCAGGCGTAAGAAAATGCATCGTACGGTAACATTTGATGCCGCGGGCAATTCTTTTTCTATTTGACACGTAGCATCGTCCAGAACGCCTAAAAATGTGCGTCTTCAAAAATTTTCGTCGCCTTTCCATGTGGTTTATCATTCAAATCAAAATCGTGCTTTCCAAATCGTTGAAATTACGTTGCACACGTGTTTACCGACGGAGCGTATTCTTTGTAAGGATCCACAAGCAAAGCACAGCTTTCGGCTGCACTTTTATTGCAAAAAAAATAATACAGTAACACTTCCCGCAAATGATGCTTATTCGGCACAAAAGTAGATATTTTCAATACGATAAAAATGGTGACTGTTCGGCAGCTGTGTACAGACCTTTCGAATGCAAGTATTACCAAGCTCAGCATATTGCCACCAAGCACGAGATACTCCATCTATTGAACATCCGTAGAGTCATACTTATACACCCGATACTTGCTCAGCCACTACCACGATACCCAACAATAAGGGTTCAGAAAAACATCAATTAGTTGTTATAAACACTCGATCGTTATTTTCCAAAGTCAAGTGCCTTTGGATGGAAAACCACGAATATCCAGGAACTATTCAATGTCGGCATCAGTATTTTTTTTACGAACTCGAAAGGAGCGTGGATGAAAACAAATGTACTTTTCGATGAACAACGCGCAAACTCGCGAGTCTGTGGGTACAAACTCGCGAATATGACGTACACACCAAACAGCCCAAATGGTACGAAAAGCCCTCCTCTTATCCGCACACATGCATACGAAAAGACATACTGTAGAGCAGATATTGTTCCGGCGGGTAGAGATAGATCTACACATGCGCCAGAAAAGCGGGCGACAGCATGAGGCACGTACAGAAAATACAGAGGGCTCGAGTATTGCCGTTATACTCACCACTTGGTGCAATTGGCCCCGCAAGTGTTTACCGTCTCCCTCGCACGCTCTTCTCACTTGTCGCGCAACCAGCTAGCTCCGCCGTGCCTAGTACGTGACGCTATGTGCAACCTTCGCTAGTACCTCGTCTCATATGTCTCTACTGCTAGCAGGCGTCGGAAGCGCACGCGTATTTTAATCGTATGTGCATCATCGCGCCTCGCTTACTCTCTCCCCCTTCGCCGTTCGCGCCCATGGACCCGAAGGAATCCGATACCTCTTTCGGAGGCTATTTTTGAAACGAGTTTTGGACACGTTTGAAGACTTATGCGTGATAATGATCGGAAAACGATATTAAACGCGCGAAGATGGTACATTATTACAAATGTTACGTACTGAAGATGAGCCGTGTTGGAAGATACGTTGCGGGGCCATTTTTTTCCTCAAATAATTCTCTTTTTTTCAGCACTTTCTCTTCCGAACTCCGTAAGAACTTTACGGGATTTTGTCTCCGGCAGAGATCCTGCATTAAAGCGCAGTTGGGTTATTGCTGATCGGAATTGCCGTCGCGATTCTTCGGTTGTGAACTTACTGATCGAGTTCTTACCGCAAGTAAATGGACGATGGCTCTTACACACGCGCGGGCACAACGTATTTTCTAAAAATGCCGAGCACGTATACCAGTGGGTAGGCTGCGCGGGTCACAATCCCATTTGCCGATCCGAACCGGTCAGCGCAGACTCATATTATTTCCTTCCCTCCCTCCTTCCTCCGCTCTCTCGCCCCGTCGCTCCTTGCCGCGCTCTCCTTCTCTTTCTGTTTGTTTAATCCTCTGTCTCTCTTTTTTTACCATCTTCACAAATTGTTACGTCGTTTGAAGCACAACCAACTGCGACATTTTAAAAAATATCCCAATGTTTATTTGTGGAACTCATTTGTCTGAATATTTTATCAAAGCTTAACATCATTATCTTTCGAATGAGTATGAAACGCAAGAGTATTGTAAGCAAAAAAGTCAAATCGCAAATTTATTTTAATTGAACCCGAATTGCATTTCCGGCAATTCGGTATATCTCTGCGTTGTTTTTCTACCCTGATACGTCGCACGCGCAAGATGAAGATCTCTACAGAACAAAATTCGTCATCCTTGTACTTTATACAAGGAGAGCAATAAAAGACTTCGGCGGATGAGTGTGAAACACTATTATAAACAGATTGATGGGAGGAATAAGTTTCACAGGTGACCTAATTACACTTGGTAACTATAAGCTTAGATCATTTCTGGTAGTTACTTAGGCAGTTCTGTGAATTTAATCATTGCTCAAAGAAACGTAATCTTAGACGATTGGAATGTTAAAAATGGCCACGCAAACTGGGAGAAAAGTCCATGGTCCTTGCCAAAAACACCCATAGTAAAAGAGGGGGTAGTAAAATTCCGTATAGTTTATT